>OZ024906.1:98575107-98631758 GCA_964017125.1 Flabesymbios commensalis | reverse complement strand
GTGAAGTCACACTTATTGGTCAATTAATTTGTATTTTTAGTTATTCAAAATGACGTCCAAGATGGCTGCCAGTGTATGTGCAGACTTAAGAATTTGTGCAGATTCGTAATTTTTAGCTCAATTTTTTTTCTTTTTTGTTATACATCATTTTAACTAGTTTCATGGTGAGACCATATTGCAGCATTATTCTGCTTCTGTTAGTAACCCTTATATTATATTATATTATATTATATTATATTACATTATATTATATTATATTATATTATATTATATTATATTACAATATATTACAATATATATTATATTATATTATATTATATTATATTATATTATATTATATTATATTATATTATATTATATTATATTATATTATATTATATTATATTACATTATATTATATTATATTATATTATATTATATTATATTATATTATATTATATTATATTATATTACAATATATTACAATATATTACAATATATTACAATATATTATATTATATTATATTATATTATATTATATTATATTATATTATATTATATTATATTACATTATATTATATTATATTATATTATATTATATTACAATATATTACAATATATATTATATTATATTATATTATATTATATTATATTATATTATATTATATTATATTATATTATATTATATTACAATATATTACAATATATTACAATATATTACAACATATTACAATATATTACAATATATTATATTATATTATATTATATTATATTATATTATATTATATTATATTATATTATATTTTTTTTTTATTTTATTTTATTATATTATATTATATTATATTATATTATATTAATATAAAAATGTTAAATAATCAGTGAACTCAGACATACATACATAATTATTTAATGGCAACAATAAAACAGTTTTTTCTGACATTTATTTATTTCAAGTAAAATCATAATCATTTAGATTCCAAAGACACTGGAATCCATGGGTCATTTATTGCTCGGATGTAGCCACAAGCTAGATATGACCGGAGATCAGACAGAAATACGTACATCCGGGTCATGTTTATGTAAGTAGAAGTAGAGTTGTGTTTTGTTTGTGTCATTATGTAGATCAGCGTGTCTTTATTTAGGTTATTGACGTCAATCGTAAAAACCAAAGCGAATCAAATATAATATACGGCACACTATAACTCCTGAAGTCATCACAAATCTTAGTTAGTTCTTTCCGCTTCATTAGAATAACTAGGTTATGGATCTACAGCCAATATAAATAGAGTAATTCTTTCAGTGCATAGACCGTCTTTATACGTCAGAATCTTATGTCAATAGACGTCAGATTCTAACGTATAAAGACGGTCCCTGCACTGAGAGAGTTAAACCATTGTATGATACTTTCAACTGTGACATTTCTTTGATAAAGTCAAAGTAGAGTTGGACGTCTGTGATCAAAACATCAAACATTCATAAATAGGGGTGGGTGTGCCAAGGTCAAATGATTAGCTTCTCCAGCACTAAAAATAGTTGTAATTACCATACAATAATTATAAAACATAATATTGGCGCGTGACTTGCGAAATTATTTTCGTTTCACTGGTAACAACAAGAACTAGACGAGATCGCCATTAACGTGCTCGCCTAGTCAATTTAAAGGGCAGAAAAAGGAATTTTAAAATATATATATATATATATATATATATATATTTTAATTTTAAAATACACATCGTCTGAGATGCTGACGGCTATGATGCCAGTCGTCTTTATAATCGCCTATCAGACACCTTGTCTCAGGCGACAGCTCCGGGTATAGGTTATAAATAAGGGCAGAGGTCAATAACTACTGCATTATATGAGCAACACCATCACTATTCGGTATGCATAATATATATTTTTTCTCGTTGAAGTTTAAATTACTAAATCAAGTGCAAATGAGTCGCACATATGTATTTTCATTCATTTTTTTTTTATTATACTGACATGTACATCATATACTTTTGTAAGCACAACATATAAATTGAGTTAGTAGTACCCAGCCCATAAGGGCTTATAAGTCAGTTTAAACTGGGTATCTATTCAACTAAATAGTGTGAGCGATATACCGATCACACATGTCCTCAGCAGAAACGAGAAACCAACCCAGCACTGGGTAAGTGCTGCCCCACCATCTACGACACTGATCCAGCACTCACCCGGCACCGGGCAGTGGCCTCGTGCCCGCAAGGAATAACCGCCAGAAAAGTAAATTAACGTATTATTAACAATAATTGCGATATATATATTGGAAACTGTGGACGATTCATCGTCCAGTCCCCTCGCGACCAAAAGGTGTCAGTTCCAATTCACCGGTGGCAACTATCACCCCTTGATCCCGAGGCGACAAGATAAAAGATATGATAACGACTATTTGAACAAATTGTTTTATCTTTTGTTCCACGCCGTCCTCACAAAACGATACAATGACCTGGTGAGGTCATCAGAGGACATAATATATGTGAATTTGTCTTCTTCGGTTCTTAGTAAAAACCCTGGCATACATTTTTCAGCATAATTGAAAAGATTATTACGGAAATCATCATATAGAGTACAATTCGAGATAATTGTTGTTCATCTTCTATGGCACCAGAATTACATAAAATGCACTTCCTCTCAGAGATGTATTTTCTTGTAAAGCGACCAGTCTCAATTGCTAATTGTAAAACACCGCACCTGAGCTGCCCTAATAAAGATCTAACACTTTTAGAAATACTTAGCAATATATAGTTTTCAGGGCCTAATGTTGTTTTAAATTTCATATATGATAGTAGTTTTGGGAATGACTTCAATGATGTACTCCACTCTTCTTGAGCTAACTCCCACACTCGTTCTTTGATTGACTTAAAATCAAACTGATCCTGGTTATAAAAATGAGTGTCCGAGTCCAGTTTTAAAAAGGGGCTACATATATTAGATGACCAATTATTTCGCCTGATTAGCCAGTTCCACTCAAAAAATGTCTTTGGTAATCGAGATGAGTCCATCTCAACAAGTCTATTCCACAGTCTTAATTAACATAAAAGTCGTGTATATTTAGGTGAAAGCCAACCCATATCCCCTTCCATACCAGCTACAGGTGTACTCCTGGGTACAGAAAGAAAAAAAACCTTAGAGCCCGACTAAAAATGTTGTTACACCGTTTATATTTTTTTCTTTCCATATAGCAGCACCATAATCATAAATAGGAGTAACACAAGAATTAAACAATTTAGTGTACGTTTTATACCCAAAATTTCTTAAAGACCTAGATTTATTTATAACTGCTCCTAGAGCTCTACCAGCTGAGCTACACAATGTTTCTACTGCCATATCATATAATAAAAAATTATCCAATATGAGCTCTAAGTATTTATAACTAGATACAGTCTCGATAATATTTGGGCCATATCATATAATAAAAAATTATCCAATATAAGCTCTAAGTATTTATAACTAGATACAGTCTCGATAATATTTGGGCCGTTTTTAAATGAAAAATCAGCAGCACGTTTTCCAACATTTCTCAAGTGTACTATTGTGAACTTGTTTTCATTAATTTTCATTCTCCATTTCTTACACCAATTATAAACAGTATCGAGTAAACATTGCAACTTAGCTTCTGAATCTGCAAATACAACTAGATCGTCTGCATACAATAAAGAACATACATATATACTATTTATATCTACCCTAGATATATGAGAATTCAGATCAACAATGAGATTATTAACAATAAATAACATTAAATAGCGTTGGTGATAACGAGTCACCTTGACGAGCTTCGCTATTTACGAATTTTTGTCTATAGCACTCATATTGTCTAAAGCCGGGCCTCGGAGTTCGGGAACTTCTTTTCCAGTTATCATTAAATTGCGCTATTAAAATTCCATCAACATTCTTATCTAAGGTACTCACACTATATTCCTGTAGTGAAGACTGTTTAATAAAAAGTCCCACACCACCAGATGGTTTGGGTTCTCTCACGTGTTTGACTGACTTGCTAAAGTTAATCCATGTGTAACCTACTAATTGTAAAGATGAGTCCATATTAAGGTGTGTTTCAATTAAACAAACTATATCAGAATTGACTGCCTTGATGATGGATGATCTCAATATGGATTTTTCAGCAATCCATCCATCTATGTTCCAAGAGAAAGGGATAAGCTTGGAGTGTAGGGCTGGGACGGATCCTACCTAGGCAGTCACTGGTTGGTGTCACTAACATGACCACGCCCTCTTCCACGATCACCATCACGACCACCACTGATATATAGGCTTATTGGTTTAAAATATAAACATTCATTATATTTTAATATAATTATCGGGAATTCGGGCTGCTATGTTTAACCACTGAGCGCAAATATAATCGTTTTAAACATGCTGAATCTTTTTAATAGAATGTTAAATTATATTTATTTCTAATGCAATTAGCATATACACATCAAATGATTGGTTTCACCAAGTTGAAGTTGCTGGTCGCTGTAGCGAAACACAACTTCAAGTTGGTGATAATTTAAAATCCTCAGTTCAATTAGTGGAAAAAATAACTGACGCAGCACGATCCACTTGATCAATTAGCAGAATGTCAGTGTTTACCGTCACTTTCAATGTCGTCAAGATAACCAATGATTATTTTTCTACCACATACATCCGTGTACTAATCATGCTAATGGAAAACTAAGCATAACAAAGAAGATTCGTGGAAAACAGCTCTGATTTCACAATTTAGAAACAACAATGATTAAGGTGGTAATAATTGTTATTATTAACAATATAAAAGTGGATTAATCGCAGTACATTAAATGTCAGGAAGGACCCGGGTATAACAATAAGCATGATATATTGACTCAATGTTGGGTCAGTGTGGCAGACGGTGGGCCAACAGTAGTCTAGCACTGTCGACCGTGTTTTCGGACTATTTTATCTATTCACTTGACACATGACATGACACGAGTTGACATGACAAGACATGAACAACGTATTTGTTGCCAAACAATTAAATTTAAAACAAAATAACGTGTTTTTTTTAGTTTTGTGGTGGTCACAATATCAGCCTGTTGTGTTTACACTGTGCGCGGTGTCATCCCAGTAAACACAAAACATTTGTATAACATTTATACAATATTGGGACAACGTCGAAGACGTTGTATAAATGCTATGCAAATGTTTTGTGTTTTCTGGGATGGGATAGGTTTAGTAATCTTAACTTTCTATTTATATAAACATCTGACCCTGATCTGATATGTAACGGATCTAGCTGTCACCCTCAATCCGAATCTAACCTGTGATTCCTTGATAAAATTAAGATTACCACCGTGGCATTGTAGCACCTCTCGCAAGGTCAAAAATTGTAGAATATGTATCAACGTGGGTGTATTTATATATGCATATTTTTCAGAAAGAAGCGTAATTTAATACAGTCTGAACATTACATTACTCCACGAAAAAGTTTTTTAAATTGCACTGCGCGAAATCTCTTGCCTGTGAAAGATCACTTGTTCTATTGTAAGCCCTGCTGGAAAAGCTTTGGCTCACCAGATTTGTATATTTACTACTATAATACCATACTGTATTGGGTAAACCAACTAAATTATTTTCAACAAACTTAATTTGGAATAATATGATAATTATTTATTAGATGCAATTTTATTTAGGAATATAGACATTATAAAATGAAAAAGTATTCTGTTAACCAGTACAACGAGAACAAATAGTTTGTTATTTATCAAATATAATACAAATAAAAAAACAGCGAGGAAGTAGTAATGATAAATATTTATTGGATGCAATTTTATCTGGGAATATAGACAATATAAAATGAAGAAGTATTCTGTTAACCAGTACAACGAGAACAAATAGTCTATTATTTATCAAATTATAATAAATATAAAAAAGCAAGGAGGAAGTAGTGCTACGAACGGGAAATTAATCTTGGTGGAAGTCTTATAAATGTTAGAAATGTTGAAAAAACAATCAATCATTCACGATTGTAAATCTAGACAAACTTGTGCGCGCTGCACGGTTACAATGGTAACCAGAAAACACAAACCTTTGGGAAATATTTATTTTTGTAAATCTACACCCGCTGTTTGTCTTGATAAAGTGCAGTGAACTCACCAACAAGACAAATGACTTTCTGCAGGAAATCAACATTACGTATTTGACAGACGTATTATTTTTCTCAGCCCATGTGTTTTTTTTCTGTGTAGGTTACTCTCGTGGTGTTATATATTGAGGTCTAGGCTGTAATGGAATGACTGCTGACTTGAAATGTAATAGCGTACTGCTGTTTGTCATGTCAGCCTCCGTGACCGAGAGGTAGCGTGCCACGAATTGTAGCAGCTTGAATTTGTAATCCTATGTCTGGAGAACTGTATCATCTGATTTATATCACCATCCTCACGAGGATCTCTTAGTATATACTCTAGCCTGTATGTGCACACATGAGAGTCATAAAGCTCCCCATTGATTTTTTTGTTTGTATTTTCATTGTCAAATGGGGATCCTGTGATTTGTCATGACTTTACTGAAAACGTATCCCATACATGTATAAGTATGGTCTGATATTTCACCACACACATACAGATATGACCTGGGCGACAAAAATATAGTCCAGTCAAGCGGGGTTTGAGCTCACGACCTCCTACTTCAGAATCAAAGGTGCTACAGCCAGGTGCATCAAGTGTGATGCACCGGACGTGGATTAGATGGGGTGAAATCAGGTTGACAATGATTCCTTCATATTATGTCTTTATGAAAAATAGTTATAGATTATAATAGATTCATCAATTTTAATATTTTAGTCAATCAGATGTAATGGGCCATATTTTGCTCATGTTGATTCATGATATAATATGTAGGCGTACTATTTACTGTAGACTCGATGCAATAGAAATTGCCATATCTTTATTCAGGCAAACCCATAGATATTGATAAAGCTGTCACGGACATCAGTAGGGTATTTGATTGATCACACTTTTGTTTCTAATAAGTCTTTCATGTATAAATGACAAAAATCGAGCTAGTGTAATAAATATATCATGTGGGCGGATATACGTACAGTGGAGGTGTGAAACTAAGCCCAATGAGGTGAGGATGTTGGAGCAGCATCAGACAGCATTGGGGGTAACGGCAAAATGGATGACAGATATAACTCCCTCTATTGTTTCACAGAATCTGTCTTCTCTTTGATCAAGCATAGTAGCACACGGGGAAATGTCATGACAATTATCACGGATAAACTATTGGTTGTGCAGGTCATAATGCCATTCAAATAAATACGAAATAACATTTACATTTTTACCAAATCCTCAAAGAATAACCTTATAGTCTCTAAAAGATACTTATCGGGTCATCTACATAGCGACGAGCTATGTAGTGTAAATATATAATATTCATATTTCAATATAGATTAATATTTCATATTTCAGAACAGATTATTATTTTGTATCACAATACAGATCTGCTCTGCAAAGACATAAAGTAGTAACAGCTGGGCCAGCTGCTAATTAATATGTAGTTACTGCCTTTTGGATTTAGCACTTGATAAAGTGTGCCTAGTTTAGCATGACTAAGAACCAAGGCATCTGATATGAGCCTATTATATTGGCCACATACAGATATAGGTAGATCGGTTGTAGTTATCATGTATATACACGATGGCCCAAACTATTCAAAACACATCAGTGTCCAGTTCTGTCTATGCACTATGTAGGCTTACTATTACACCACTACATTATTTGCTTTATCCGACCACTACATTCTAAACCGGGAATGGAGAGTTATTGTTGATCAAGTACAGACCAATTATCATGGTAGGACTATGGTGCTATAATCAGTCAGGTGTGACCGAGCTGCTGGCTAGGAGGGATCCTCATTATGTTCGGATGTGTTTTAAGTCAGTTAAAACCCTCGGAGCTCTACATTCATAGCTGCTAAGAATGTAGAGCTTCTCGGGCTCTATCCTATACGTAACCCTCTTAGTCAGTTGATAAGAGTAGGCACTAGACTGGATTTATATTAATTCCTAACTTACCACAATGAGCAGAATTTGACGGCAAAATAATACTATAATAATTATTAAAAGAATCTCCAATCCGGGCTCAACACTGCAGCAGACATAGACATCAGTAACGACTCGTAGGCTTCTGATTGGTCGAGATGGCCATCTCGACCAATCAGAAGCCTACGATATATCGTAACTTGTACGAGAATATTGGCCCAGGTGACAAGCTACAGGGGCTTACATTTCCGCGGTGGAATACTCTGAATAATATGAATTAAAAACCAAAGTTTTAGTCAAAGCTGTCAAAAAGTCTAAACTTGCCTGCTGCAATTAATAATTGGCTAATTTTATTGTTATTTTTAGTATATCATTAGACTAATGTGTTTCAACAATAAAAGATCAAATTGAATGACTATTGATACATGTTCCAAGGGTTTAATTTTGCTAAAATTAGGTGATGGTCTAGTCCCTTTACAGATGGTGGAATCTGTATCAGTAACTACAATATCGTGTTAGCCCAGTAAACGCGAGGCGTAGATCCAGTGCTGGTCTAATGTTGGGCCAACGTCGTAGACGGTGGGCCAACGATAGACCAAGAATGGCAACGTGTTTGCCGGGACGTGAGAGGTTTTTTTTTGTTTTTTTGTTATTACGGTAGCTCCCACTTTAGCTTACATAGTCCATCACAGTGACCTCTGAAAAACACTCATTGATTCCCTTCTGTAATCTATGGTGATCAGTCAAAAGAACAGTGACATAAAAGAGTGATCTTTCATTTCAGATTAGGTACATGTAGAATTGGCAATCAGATACACCTACAGCCCCGGAAGTGAGCACATGTATGATGACGTCATGCGCAATGCGGCTCACGCCCCCTAGCGATTGATGCATCGGTATTACATGTCACATGGACTGGAAAACCATGAATTATTTATAAAATTTGTGAATTTATCTCAGATAATCACAGCGTGCAATATACCTTGAAAAAGCCAGGCTGAGGTTTCCAAGGTTTTCATCAAGTTAATTTCATTCTCTTCTTGTGACTACTAGGTATAGACTGACTTGTGTCGATGTTGATGCTAAATTATCCTATTTAAACACATATGTTGCCTATTATTAGTAGCAGTATGATTATAATTCTGACATATTAGCACATAATGGCTCAGCTCTCTTGAGAGATTTAGTGCATCATTTAGGCTAATATTCAATATTAGGCCCCTAATTCTGGGTTCCAGAAATACCCGGAACTAACAATAGTAAAAAGTAGTCCTCATAGTGTGACGTTTCTTACAGAGTGTGCTCCAGGAGACAGTTACCATGACTACCACATACCTAGCAGGCATCCACTTATTTAATTATCAGGCTAGTGCCATGAGCCATACAGTCACTAACATTAGTTGATATCAATCGTTTAAAACCTATAATTAGACAGAGGCTTAACCTCAGAACTTTGATCGCGGTGATTGATCAATCTAGATTTAATAACAATTAGGGTGGTCACCCTTATAGCGCGGGGACCGCCCTTATACTTCAGAATCTGATGTCTGTAGAAGTCAGATTCTGACATCTAAAGACGATCCCAGCTCTGAAAGAATTAAATATGTATAATGGCCGTAGACCGAAAACATATGTATTCAAATGAAACAGGAAGAGCTAACAAAGATATTTATGATGATTTTAAATTTGGAAGATAACCATTGGGCTCCATGGTTTATACCTAAATATTTCAGCGCTGTGAGGATTTATACTGCGAGAAATGAAATGAATCGGGCTTTAGGCCACCTTTGTGCACATATAGGCTAAACTGGGCCAGGAGAACCTCCTGAGGATGGTGAGATGATTGAGATGACACGGTCCTCCAGACACAGGATTCGAAATTCGAGCCCTGGCGGTCAGAGACCGAGCACGCTACCTCTCGGTCACGGAGGCTCCCCACAATACTAACTTTCACACGTGGATGGGGAAGAAACATTTTTGTTTCTTTCAAACCGCCGAGACCGGGAACCGAACCCCGAACTCTGGCGTGAAAGGCAGCGGTGCTAACCACCACCCTGGGGCCCCCGCCCTATACTGCAAGAGATAGGGGTGAAATCATTCAATCCCGAGGGGGGGGGGGGGGCTGGAGTATTTGTCGCGGACAAATCATTTGTTTCACCCCGGCTCGGCGGCGCGCTGAAAATTTCAAATTTGAACACATGTTTATATAGTACAGTTATTAAAGTAAATTATTTCTTTCATGCAGAATCTGCCCAAAATTATTTATTTAAATTTTTCTACATAGTTTTATAGTAAATCGAGCACTTAAAGTGCTCGATTTACTATAAAACTATGTAAAGTTAAAGGTGCAGGTTTATAGTCTGATATCAAGTCTTATATCAACCCCCTGGTTACTGGACCTGTTCATTCGTGTAGTGTGCCATTTCAATTCCACGGAGCGCACACAGTCCTGCAGCCATTTCGGCGCATTTAACTTATCGTGCATAGTGTCATCTCTGTCCTATCAGCTACTGATTTACACCTGAGTAAAGTGAAGCATGCGACGGTAAAGTACCTTGCTCATGAACACAACATCGAAACAATATCGCGATATTGAGAGTCGAAAAACATTCTATTCCTCTGAAAATCCTGTACCAAGTGGGGTTCGAAAACGCACAAAACGCAGCGATTTTTGCAAAGCTCCACGCTCTAACCATTGCTCCACGTCTATCTCATTAATATTGATATGGAAAATAACCTCAAAATTGGACACTTCCTAATGTGCGTGTCACCTTAAAATTGGACACTCCCTAATGTACGTGTCACCTCAAAATTGGACACTCCCTAATGTGCGTGTCATAATTGCTTAATTGATTGGTGATCAGGACATTTGCTTTCACAGCAAGCTAATCTACGTCAGTCACTGATTCAATTAATTAAACAGCTGACAAGATCTAAGACTGGATGATTTTATTATCTTGGCCAATATGATATGTATTGCCTGGCGCTTCTGCTTGACGAATGTAGGCTCAGAACACCATATAATGTACTTTTCTTACGCGGCGCTTCTAGTTGACGAATGTAGGCTCCAAAGACAATATAATGTTCTTTTCTTACGTGGCGCTTCTAGTTGACGAATGTAGGTTCCAAAGACAATATACTGTTCTTTTCCTTAACTCTTTTCTCGAAAACATTGAACATATTGTCTTCACTGTAAGCTGTGATTCCCAACTGAAATTCATTTTGGAGTATGTTCTCTGTCATACGGGTTCCTCTTACTGAAAAACATGTGGATCGCATGTAAATGTAATATGAACATTTTCTGATCATCTTAAAAAATGGATGATAAATTGTTCAAGTCACCATATGTTACAGGGGATTGATGTTATTTAAGCCTGATATAGGATTATGGGATAAAAAAATAATGTAGCAAAGAAAATATTCATATTGTCCTGTTGTCAACAAAAATTATTGTTGAGGCTTAACTTTTCAAAAGTTAATTGAGTCGACCCGTTCTTTTATCAGAGGCAGATTACCATAATTTTTAATACAGACATTCTGGATCCAAACAACCATAAATAAAGAAAAAAAAACTTGATACACCAACAAATAAATTCAAGCAGCATTATTCCAACTACCCGGCGTGTTACTATATGTAAACAATAACCAGCTTTGTCGGTTTTATGAACAATGTGAGGGATATAATAGCCGTAAACACATTGGAAGCTTTTTGAAGTTATATGTCCTAATATATATAGATGCGGTTTTCAGTTTTCCTCGAGACTATGATTAGGAATTTTGTTTTAAAATATTGCACAACGCTTGAACCAAGTCTAGTATTCTACCCCCCCCCCCCCCGACCAATCGTAGAGTGCTTCAGCCTGTCACATCACCGCCGTCATTAAATTGTTATTTACAATGGGGGTATTATAGAGTCTGACATGTGAATTGCTATATTATCAACTGAAGGTGATATAAGTGAGTGGGTTGACTGTGCTTGATATAAGTGAGTGGGTTGACTGTGGTTAAATTTCTAATCAGTTAAAACGCCTACAGTCGTGACAATGATTAGCGGTCAGACCACATATAACAATTATATATCCTTATGATACTTTTGACCTTGACATTAATAATGTTCTGTCTTTGTTTGCTCTGTAGTAGTGACACGAACACAAACAGATTACAATTCATTACGAGCGTGGGCGGGGGCCCTAGGGTGGTGGTTAGCACCGCTGCCTTTCAGGCCAGAGTTCGGGGTTCGGTTCCCGGTCTCGGGGCGGGGGCCCTAGGGTAGCGGTTAGCACCGCTGCCTTTCACGCTATGGTTCGGGGTTCGGTTCCCGGTCAAAAATGTTTCTTCCCCATCCACGTGTGAAACTCAGTATTATGGGGAGCCTCCGTGACCGAGAGGTAGCGTGCTCGGCCTCAGACCGCCAGGGTTCGAATTTCGAATCCTGTGTCTGGAGGACAGTGTCGTCTCAACCATCTCACCATCCTCAGGAGGTTCTCCTGGCCCAGTTTAGCCTATATGTGCACAAAGGTGGCCTAAAGCCCGATTCATTTCATGTCATTTCCACAATGTGATTTATGAGGTGTGGCGTGCAGACACCTGACGACCCAGTGATTTATAAGGTGTGGCGATTTCTATTTTCTCTTCCCTGTGTTGATCATGTTCTCTAGCTTCGAAACAGAAAGTGTTATAATCTCATATTTCCCTTAATTATGTCTCCCCGCTGTACACAGATGTGGGGACACGTTGCTTTACCTGTGTCCGCTCAGTGCTGTCTGTGAGTCTGTGTCTGTGAGTGTCCCATTCATTTCGGTCCATCGGGAATGCAGTCACACACGACACGTTGACCCAAGGCTGGGCTAATGTTGGCCCACCGTCTACGACGCTGACCCAACATTAGCCCAGTATTTGGTTACCGTGTCATGTTTGGCACTACGCTGAATGTGGGCCAGCGTCACAGACGGCCGGCCAACATTAACCCAGCTTCGATTCAAAGCATCGTGCCGGGACCATCAGCATGCTGGTACCGCCAGCAAGAAGTACTGGCTAGGGCTGAATGGATACTGGTCAGCACTGGCGACGCTGGCCCAATATTAAACAGACATTGGGTTGGCGTCAGCTTGTACTTGCCGCCAACAGTATGCACTGCCAGACCCGCAGCCCAGCAAACACAAGGCGTTGAACCAGTGCTGGTTTGACGCCGGCCAGCGTTGCAGACGGTGGGCCAGAATTGCACCAGCATTGGCTCAGTGTCTTGTGTTTGCTGGGAGTGTTGACAAGCCAAATTGTGTGGGCATATCGCCAGGTGTGAAGGTGATTGAGCCTAAAGACGATTTAGCTACTGTAGATATGAAAAAACGGGTTCCACCACATCAAAATACATAGTCCCTAGTGTCCACAGGAGCAATTTAATAACATTATTTACAAAAGCCATTGACACTACATCTACTAGCTGTATGGTTGCTGCTAAGGACAGACATCTCCAGTTTTGTGTTTATGTTTGTATGCACCGTTTTTCTGTAATCTGACCGCTTTAAGTTCATTTATAGAAGATTCGTGAAATAATGCTGATAATTATTTTGTATACATGTACATTTATGTACATGTACATACATGTATTGGTATTGTCGTTTGTCGTTCCGTCCGTCCTGCCGTCCGTCCTGTGGTCCGTCCGTCATTCTGTATGTCTGTTATAATCATATTTATCAAAATTACATTTGTCCAATATCACTTATTTATTGATCAGTTTATGATTCCAAATCAGGCATTTTGTGATCAAACACACCTGTATTTCATCATATACACGATATTCATTATTGCCGTCATGGTGGCATCATATTCTCAAAAAAAAGCAGAAGTCGTGGCAGCGACACCTGTTGTCACGCGATCTCGTCTGGAAGTCCACACGTTTAGCTCTAACATCCATTTATCAATTCTCATTAGTTTGCATCTCCCAACAAACTACATCTGCTGGTTCAACGCAATAATGCCTCGTTCACAAAACTCCAGCTCTCACTGAGTCATGCTATCTGAGGTACATGTTGAGTTTATGTATCGGATAAAGCCCGAGGAGTTATACATCCTTAGCTGTGAAAAAGCTAGCACAAAGCCTGACTGATTAAAACTGATTGATTATAATATAATTGGCCTACCTTGTTCTGTACTTGATCAACACCAACGTTCCATTCCCGTATATGGCAGACTGATTCTCAGACAGTATTTTTTGTTTGCTTCTTTTACGTGAAAATATAGACAATATTCCCTACGTATTATCTATCAGTCCAGGCCATAGGGATCCATTTCCCAGAAACATGGAGCCGGCGATGTAACCGACCATGCGGTCATTACCATATGTCCATCCATCCACGCAACCTTCAGAAACAGAAGTCCACTTGATTCTGACGTTGACGCATGAAACAAGATATGACAGTCGAATAAAAAAATATGTGATGTTTTGACAGGGCTGTCTCGTCTTTTGGCGTAAATCATATTATTTACACAAATATTGAATCCCATACAGAGAAGTACCACCATACACATGAGTGAGTGAGTGAGTGAGTGAGTGAGTGAGTGAGTGAGTGAGTGAGTGAGTGAGTGAGTGAGTGAGTGAGTGAGTGAGTGAGTGAGTGAGTGAGTGAGTGAGTGAGTGAGTGAGTGAGTGAGTGAGTGAGTGAGTGAGTGAGTGAGTGTAAAAAGAGAGTTTAAGCCTTCATCACATACTAATGCCGATATCACTCAATCAGGCAATCACTTTTTCTTGTATATTTTGTTGCCATATCCGTCTTAAATACGATATTTACACAACATATAACTCTTCCTTCCAGTCAGACCTATAATTAGGTGTTCCATCTTCATTATAACTTGTCTTCAGTTTTTCCTTTCATCACCATTACGTATTCTCTAACATCAATAATTACAGAATATTCCCCATCAGTCAATGTATAAAGACACTTGTCACCTCAATTCCTCACTGAAATTGCAAAGATTTAACCTGAGAAAACTTGCTTCTTTTAAAAAGCTTTAAATACTTCCACTTCCAAATCATGAGACATGACATATTTTCTCGCTCTCTGGCACTCTGGCAAGTCCAGATAATCCCGCAATCACACTATGCCACGCGCTGGAACTATCACATCTGTAATAATTTATGTAACATATATCCAAAAGAAAGTAGTTTGTTACTGCCACTATAATGATTTTTCAACAATATTTAGTGCAGTTTCAAATTGTATTGTTTATTTAAACGTCACACCACTATGTGTCTCAGCGTAGTGATATGTCAGGTGATTCCTGTCAACATCTGTCATGCGACCGCGCTGGTGGAACATTCAATTTCCAAATGAATCCTGGTGTTTTTAAATAGTTTTAAGTTTATAAAATTCAAATTTTGTATTTATCGTGCGAGAAAATACATAAAGGGCCCTCGTATCGTGCTAGTGTGGAGAATATGGTGAAAAAGGCCCTCAGCCTTCGGCCTCGGCCTTTTCCACAGTTAAGAATCTAGAGCTCCTCGGGCTTTATCCTATACTAAAATCGGAGCTGACAACATCCTGTCTGCGACGCTGATCCAACATTAAATCAACATAAATCAGCATTGGGTTGATGTCTCGTGTTTTCTTGGTTAGAAATAATCCTCAGACAATTAAAGGCGTCCCAGCAATAAACAGACGGTTATGCTGGCGTTGGGTGGGTGAGTGCGTGAGTGATTTATTACTGTTGTGTTTTGTCGAAGACATGCAGTGCCAGGCAAAGCTGGCATATACATGATTAATACAATATAATGCCAGGCAAAGCTGGCATATACATGATTAATACAATATAATGCCAGGCAAAGCTGGCATTTACATAATTAATACAATATAATGCCAGGCAAAGCTGGCATATACATGATTAATACAATATAATGCCAGGCAAAGCTGGCATATACATGATTAATACAATATAATGCCAGGCAAAGCTGGCATATACATGATTAATACAATATAATGCCAGGCAAAGCTGGCATATACATGATTAATACAATATAATGCCAGGCAAAGCTGGCATATACATGATTAATACAATATAATGCCAGGCGAAGCTGGCATATACATGATTAATACAATATAATGCCAGGCAAAGCTGGCATATACATGATTAATACAATATAATGCCAGGCAAAGCTGGCATATACATGATTAATACAATATAATGCCAGGCAAAGCTGGCATTTACATGATTAATACAATATAATGCCAGGCAAAGCTGGCATATACATGATTAATACAATATAATGAACATACAATCCAGTGCCAGGCAAAGCTGGCATATACATGATTAATACAATATAATGAACATACAATCCAGTGCCAGGCAAAGCTGGCATATACATGATTAATACAATATAATGAACATACAATCCAGTGCCAGGCAAAGCTGGCATATACATGATTAATACAATATAATGAACATACAATCCAGTGCCAGGCAAAGCTGGCATATACATGATTAATACAATATAATGAACATACAATCCAGTGCCAGGCAAAGCTGGCATATACATGATTAATACAATATAATGAACATACAATCCAGTGCCAGGCAAAGCTGGCATATACATGATTAATACAATATAATGAACATACAATCCAGTGCCAGGCAAAGCTGGCATATACATGATTAATACAATATAATGAACATACAATCCAGTGCCAGGCAAAGCTGGCATATACATGATTAATACAATATAACGAAAATACAATCCAGTGCCAGGCAAAGCTGGCATATACATGATTAATACAATATAATGAACATACAATCCAGTGCCAGGCAAAGCTGGCATATACATGATTAATACAATATAATGAACATACAATCCAGTGCCAGGCAAAGCTGGCATATACATGATTAATACAATATAATGAACATACAATCCAGTGCCAGGCAAAGCTGGCATATACATGATTAATACAATATAATGAACATACAATCCAGTGCCAGGCAAAGCTGGCATATACATGATTAATACAATATAATGAACATACAATCCAGTGCCAGGCAAAGCTGGCATATACATGATTAATACAATATAATGAACATACAATCCAGTGCCAGGCAAAGCTGGCATATACATGATTAATACAATATAATGAACATACAATCCAGTGCCAGGCAAAGCTGGCATATACATGATTAATACAATATAATGAACATACAATCCAGTGCCAGGCAAAGCTGGCATATACATGATTAATACAATATAATGAACATACAATCCAGTGCCAGGCAAAGCTGGCATATACATGATTAATACAATATAATGAACATACAATCCAGTGCCAGGCAAAGCTGGCATATACATGATTAATACAATATAATGAACATACAATCCAGTGCCAGGCAAAGCTGGCATATACATGATTAATACAATATAATGAACATACAATCCAGTGCCAGGCAAAGCTGGCATATACATGATTAATACAATATAATGAACATACAATCCAGTGCCAGGCAAAGCTGGCATATACATGATTAATACAATATAATGAACATACAATCCAGTGCCAGGCAAAGCTGGCATATACATGATTAATACAATATAACGAAAATACAATCCAGTGCCAGGCAAAGCTGGCATATACATGATTAATACAATATAATGAACATACAATCCAGTGCCAGGCAAAGCTGGCATATACATGATTAATACAATATAATGAACATACAATCCAGTGCCAGGCAAAGCTGGCATATACATGATTAATACAATATAACGAACATACAATCCAGTGCCAGGCAAAGCTGGCATATACATGATTAATACAATATAATGAACATACAATCCAGTGCCAGGCAAAGCTGGCATATACATGATTAATACAATATAACGAACATACAATCCAGTGCCAGACAAAGCTGGCATATACATGATTAATACAATATAACGAAAATACAATCCAGTGCCAGGCAAAGCTGGCATATACATGATTAATACAATATAATGAACATACAATCCAGTGCCAGGCAAAGCTGGCATATACATGATTAATACAATATAATGAACATACAATCCAGTGCCAGGCAAAGCTGGCATATACATGATTAATACAATATAACGAACATACAATCCAGTGCCAGGCAAAGCTGGCATATACATGATTAATACAATATAATGAACATACAATCCAGTGCCAGGCAAAGCTGGCATATACATGATTAATACAATATAATGAACATACAATCCAGTGCCAGGCAAAGCTGGCATATACATGATTAATACAATATAATGAACATACAATCCAGTGCCAGGCAAAGCTGGCATATACATGATTAATACAATATAATGAACATACAATCCAGTGCCAGGCAAAGCTGGCATATACATGATTAATACAATATAACGAACATACAATCCAGTGCCAGGCAAAGCTGGCATATACATGATTAATACAATATAATGAACATACAATCCAGTGCCAGGCAAAGCTGGCATATACATGATTAATACAATATAATGAACATACAATCCAGTGCCAGGCAAAGCTGGCATATACATGATTAATACAATATAATGAACATACAATCCAGTGCCAGGCAAAGCTGGCATATACATGATTAATACAATATAATGAACATACAATCCAGTGCCAGGCAAAGCTGGCATATACATGATTAATACAATATAATGAACATACAATCCAGTGCCAGGCAAAGCTGGCATATACATGATTAATACAATATAATGAACATACAATCCAGTGCCAGGCAAAGCTGGCATATACATGATTAATACAATATAATGAACATACAATCCTTCTCGATTTTAGTTATAAACACAATAAATACTTAAAATGATTAGTAGTCAAGTAAACATATATTATGTAATCTTTAAATTGCAGTTGAATTAAAAACTATTCATAATTTTAGATATAAAGGTGCACACATTTCTGAATATTTTTCCAGGAGAAATATTCAGCAACATGTGTAGCTTCAATGTAGAGGGACTTCTATGGTATTGTTTTAAGAGGAGTTCTCTGTCTTAAAAAAATCACATACGAACAAGTAATAAAATTTATAGCCAATGTCTCTTGGTGAATTCGGTACATACACGGGTGTCCCGGAGAATCCGTTCTCTACACCAAGTTTCCATCGGCAACCTGTGATTTCTGCAACGGAAATTAGTAAATATAATTTTCAGCTTACGTGGTAAAAAAATCAAGTAATTTTCAAAAGTAAAAGTGGTCTTGAACGTTTGATAAATTATGCACTTTCCAGATTAGTTGATTTCTGTTATCCATTGATGGATAAACTGGCCTCTCAGTCTCACTTTTGTTTATATTTTATTTACTGTCTAAAGCACTCACGCTTGCCGGTAGAGACTGGTTGTTCAAAACACCATATAAACCTATGTTATTTGATGTGGCTTTGACAAACATAAGCCATGGTGATGTATAAACATCCACAATATGCACCTAAGTAATAAGCTATATAATACTGAAAAAAAATTATTACATGTATTATTTTCATGACACATGATAAGTGAGCTCCAAAATATTAGCAATCTAGATTTAATATTTACAATTAGAGGAGAAGTGCCGACTTCACCATACACCATATTTGAACATGTAAATTTATTAACATGTAATATATATTTTTTAAATCTTAATTGTAATTTCTCGATAATATCAATGTTATCACTTCCCCATATTTCGCAACCATATGTAATAATGGGAACAACCATACGGTAAACAGTTTAAGAAGAACATCAAGAGGTAAAAATAAACACCTAGCTTTACGTAGTAGAGAGAACAATGCCCAACTACCTTTCTCATATAAGTTTCGCTTTGTTAAATTTCCTATTGTAATTTAAAAAATCAGCCCAATAAATTGATAGCTTCTGACAATTTCTAATTCAGCATTACTAAACGTAAATTCTTGTCTATTTCTTCGGAGCCACGAGAGAATACCAGCACTTTTGTTTTGGATACATTGATTTTGAGCTTCCATAGTGTACAATATTGATCAATTTCATCCAAAGCTAAATTTAGACGTCATATTATGACGTCTAAAGTCGATCCCCGCGCTGAACGGGATCATGTTGGATCAGCGCCCAATATCAAGCCAACATCCGGGTTGACGTGTCATGTTGGAGTATTTGATACTGACGACTTTAAGAAAAATCAACTTCTTGACAATCTTCATCAGCATTGTCTAATTTCTACAGCAATAATACGTTTCTTTATATAATTGTTTTCATCCCGGTCACATTAATCATCAGATACTGCTTAACTAGATTTTGTACTCTTTTATCGAGATTATATTAGAATGTCACAGACTCAACCCTTTTCAGAGCGGGGACCTTCTTTAGACGTCAATATCTGACGTCGTTAGACGTCAGACGTCTAAAGTTCGCACTGAAAGAATTAAAATATTTATATTGGCCGCAGGTCCATAACACAACGAAGTGGAAATAAATAACTAAGATATTTATGATGATTTCAAATTTAACAATTCGGTTTCCTTGGGTTATGCAAAACTTTTTCGAATTTTCACCCACTTGAAGTTGTGTCTCGCTGACGCGATCCACAACTTCAAGTGAGTGAAAATTATGCAGATTTGACAAAATAGAGGTCAACTCTTTTCAAATCGTGCTGATTGATGCATAGTATGGCTTTAACATGTTTAAAAGGCGGTACTGGATGTGGTAATAATCGGGTGAAAAACCGAATAAATTCGGCACCGGCGGTTAAGGGGTTAACACCTACCTTCTCACGTGGTACTCCTCGGTGTCACAGATCCTGGCAATCAGATCGACTTTATCTAAGTCACGTCAATTAATGACAAGATAAGAAACTATCAGGTTGAATGACTCGGCAGAAATGTTAAGTTCCTTCCGGTCACGTGATCCCCTGAATAATCTGCTGATACTTCACATGACTGGAGTAGAAAGTATTGTCTTCTTTGGGAGAGTATCCAGAGGAATGTCAGGTCAAGGTCACTCATCTTTGAACTTGACCTTGAGTTCTGTCATATGGATCACTGGTATTAACGTGGGAGTAATACTAATTGTAGGTGTGGAGATATAGTGATCACAAACTTCTTTATTAGCCTCTATGACTGTGAAAAAAAGGTCAAGGTCATCGATCTCTGAAGGTGACCTTGAGTTTCCTGAGGTTCATCATTGATAATTATATGGAACTGTTAGCTTCAGTTGTTCAATTATAAATTATTTGGTCATTACTAATTGAGAATAAGGTGTAAATATCGCCAGTTAAATGTGTTCGTTAGGTGATTTTGAAAGCCCTAAAATGACCATGTCGTTCAGGGAGTGAGGAAGATTTGAAACAAACTGCGATGCAATGGCGTAGATATTATCAGGATTATAGTAACACTAAACGTTTTTATCTCATTGTTGTAAACAATTGATGTAAACTGGTGCTCTATGAGCTACGTAAACAAAGCTAGCAGGGACGAGGGGTCCAGACTATTCTCATCACAAATCAACGTAGGCCAGAGATTTTGAATGTTTCCGGAAGCTCAGGTAATGGTTATATTGAACACTAAACAAATATGCACAGTTTTGTGTAAGTATATGTAAGTGACAGATTTTTTTAAATTTAAGCTTACGTCAAGTAGTGTTCTTGGGTGGTTTAGGTACATGTGTTTTAACCCCCTCAGATTATGTTCCACGCATAAAGTCACCTTAAACATTGACCTCTCTCATTGATACCACAGTTCAGCTGCGTGACTACTGTGCTATTTGACATTGACCTTGTACCTATACGATGTAGATGTCAAACTGAATCAGACTCGAACCAGTGATCTCGCGGTTGAATGTGTGAACAACACTATAATAATGTAGCCCCTGTGGCAAGGTCACTTCAGCCAAGTTAAGACCACCTTGATGTGACCTGTGATGTATTGAAATGTATGCTATTATGCCCCATTGCATATGTTAAAAAAACAATACGGTACATATACACCATGTGCCTACTACAGTTCTGTACAATTAATTTTCGTATCGTATCGTATCGTATTGTATTATATCGTATCGTATCGTATCATACCATATCACATTGTATAATATCGTATTGTATTGTATTACAGTTATGTACAATTAATTTTCGTATCGTATCGTATCTTATCATATCGCATTGTATCGCATAATATCTTATCGTATCATATCCTATCATACCATACCATATTGTATTGTATCATATCGTATCGTATCATATCGTATCATATCGTAACGTCCCGTATTGCAGTCAATATTGTTTTGTGAAAAAAAGAGAATAAATATATACCTGCACTTCCTGCACTATCACATCAACCTGATTAGGAATGTTATGCCTGCGTTACACATGCTAACCCAACATTCAGACAGCATTGGGCTAATGTTCAACACAGCCTGCAGCGTCTGCCAACTTAACCGTGCGGATTGTGGGATGATGTGTTAGATAACACATGGTTGTGACAGAATCATTATGTCCTCAATGTCTATATCTTGTTTTGATTACCATGTTGAAGTGATGGGGTCTGAGATTGGAAAACTAAGCAGTGGCACATCCGAACGTGGGCGATAATGCGGGATCATGATGTTTAGATTCAATTGAAATTTATTTTATACTTTCATTTCATTTAAATCGCTGTCAAGATCTTGAGTCAAGGTTTATTGAGCATGATTTTTAAAATATTGAAGTTGATTTAATACTTTGTTTGATTGGCACCAATCAAACACGACAAAATCAATCCCATGTGACACACGATTAAATAATGACGTAGGCCTACGTGAGTGTGTGCATGACTACTGTAAGCGTATATCAGTATACATTCAGTAGCTGAGTATGTGTATTTTAGGTTTGTAGGCTGTGGGCCAGTTCTTAATCTAATAGATATGTAATACTAAAGCACAATGTCACAATGACACGTCCGAACGCTGTACGAACGATTTTGGCAGGGAAGATTTCTTGAGAGCTTCTCAAAGCAGCCACAAGAAAAAAACTTTCGTATCTGGTTTTTAGGTTCGTAACAATGTCTTGAACATGCCTAAGAATTATACGAACGACTCAAGAAAACCCATTGTCGTAGAGAACAATCACGCTAGGAACACCCTAAGAATGCTATAAGAACAAGAACAGCTCAATCAGTCATTATTGAGCTTTGACACAGACAAATCTGCGAACACCGTATCTAGTTGTTGTAGTTCTTATGGTGTTTCAAATGGGATCGTATGATGATCGTACATTTGTTCACATAGCTTGTTGCTTTATTACAACCGTATTACGATGTTGCATCTTCCTCTGCAAGGCTGGCTATTCCTGAGGTCGTAGACCGACCTTGCTGAAACAGGGTTGAATCCGCCTATTGGAGTGGGGACTTTCTAAAAATATTTTATCTGTTTGACCCAAGTTTGACCCCTGGCATGAGTGTTGTTTTAATGTGGGGCCACTGTCTACGACACCGGCCCTACATTAAACAACACATGTCTGCTGGCCGAGTAGCTCACCGGAAACGTCTCAGACACAGACCACCACATCTTACCGAAACGTGCGTGAGGGTTGAATTAATGGTGAGCCAACGTCGCAGACAGCGGGCCAACATTAAAAAGACATCTTCTGGCGCCTATACGAACGTCGTAGGAATGTAGACGTAGCAACGTCACCAGGTAACTTTACCAATTTCTTAACCTTTTCACTACCATACATGACGGAAATTTCCGTCGTCATTCGTCAATGAACGTAACCATAAAATGACACAAATTTTCGTCAAATATATACTACATTTATGTATTTTTCGTCATTTGAAGCTGGAAATTGCGTTAGCAATTCCAGCTTCAAATGACGAAAAATAGAACTCCTACACCAGTATATCTGGATCCTGGCATGCACCCCGGCCTGGGAGTCAAAGGGTTGAAAAGATTTTGAGAACTTATGTGACGCCGTATGCATAGTAAAAAAATGGAAAATAAAGATTCGTACGAATTTAATGGTCGTACGACCCTTTGTGATCGAGACATACAATGCATACACTAATTCACTGCCATACCTCTGTGCTAGCTGTTGAACTTCTAACAAATGGTATGTGAGGCTCAGCTGTGAATCTAATTGAAAATGATTTTCCTGTCCCTTTTCTGCATGTATTGTTTTTATTCACGTGAATCTAATTGAACGAGATTCTCCTCTTTGAAGCTATCCGCCTGACCCTTTAGGTTCTATATTCTCCCATCTGAAGTACAACTCATACCAATAAAAACGTGCTGATCTTCTTTATGTTTACCCAGTGGGTATTTTTAAATACAATCTGGGCATTTTTATTTACCTTGAGCTTCTGAAAAAAAGTAAGATGAGATACCTGTGTTAGGATGGATAGGATGAGATTTCAGAGGGCGGTATTTAACGTTTTCATCTCCAATTAACGTCCACATTTTTTTTTTCGCCTCCACTTAACGTAACCGGCTTGAGAACATGTGTGTCCGCTTAAGTTGTGAGCATAAATACTGCAGTACAAGAGCAAAAGACAGTATCTGCTTAATTTACAAGTAAGCAGATACGGACCTTCACCTTTACAGAACAGAATAGGCTACATAGGCCTATTCCCAATCAACGCATTTTTAATAAAACAGAATAAATACCACTATATTGTCGCGCTTAAAAGTTAAAAAAACACGGATCATGTTTTAAAGGTTTCAGAGTTAAGTGATTTATCAGTATAATTCTTATGTGAGCAAGATTACTAAAAAATGACATGCGCGGATGACATGCGCGGTTGTGGTGGTCATGTATTGACAGCTCGAGAGAAGCAACTCACGTGAATGATGCTACGTTGGACATGTTTTATTTGCTCGCAAGCAGAGACCATAGTTACGCTACCATCCCTCCTACAGGGACTGCAATCAGAGAGGATGCAAGAGGCTACAGTCAGCCACCCAGAGATCCGTCCCAGCAACACGTGATGTTGACCCGATGTTGGGTTGATGTTGGGCCAGCGTCGAAGACGATGGTCCAACATTAACCCAGCCTTGGGCTAACGTCTCGTGTTTGCTGGGGTCTGACTGGACGACCATGTCACCAGTGGCAACCAGCTGCCAGACTGTGCCAAACATTGACTAAATGTGGATGTAAAGAAATATGCAGTGGGAGGTGTGGGTGTTTTAAAAATAGAAATTACCATCAATATATCATTTATACGCGATATCTATATCATAATAAACATCAATAGAAGTGTATTTTCGTGGTGCTTGTTTTAACAGATGGCGGCCATTTTGAAATTAATATTTTTTGCTAACTAGTCTAAGTGGGATGACTCACTCTCAGAACCCATGTTACCAGGCTCTACGCACGTTCATATTAAGTTTGATACATACCTGTATTTGCATCGCGATGTATATTTTATGTATTTTAATTTAAATTAACATATAGCATGCATATATATTGTATTTTAAATAAGTTTTGAATTATTTGTTTGGGCTAAAGTGGTAGATGTAGCATTTTGATTCTAAGATCCTTATAATCGGTCATCTAGTCGAATTTTATGACGAAAAGTAGTATTTCCGCGTCGCCAATGGCGGCCATCCTGGAAAATGGCGGCCATTTTAACATTTAGGTGGCTGACATTTTTTTTCGAAGAAATATACTTTGATGAGTATATATACCAATTCTGGTGCTTGTATCACCATTTGCACGATTGTTTCACTTATCTGCCCCACTACCTCAACTATTTAACTACTATACCAGACAAACATCAGGAACAGCTTAGGCGTATTGCGTTTTTTGATTGTATGAAAAATTTCAGATATTTGATCAATCTAATCTCTATCATTAAATATATTATGTGAAAGAGTATCTCAACTATTTTCTTGTTGTACCAGTCAAACAGTAGTAGCTAGTTACTGGAAAATTCAGAAGATACTGTTATTTACATTTGCATGGCAATATTAAAGCTATCTGATCTATGCTGTTATAACCAGGACAGAAAATCAATAACGGATCAAGTTGACAAAATAATTATTTCACCAAGGTCACAAGGTCACTGGGGTTTATGGAGAACCCGGATGTGAGTGACAAGCAACCAGGCTGTGCTAAA
This sequence comes from Flabesymbios commensalis, assembly GCA_964017125.1. Lineage (NCBI taxonomy): Eukaryota > Metazoa > Annelida > Polychaeta > Terebellida > Flabelligeridae > Flabesymbios > Flabesymbios commensalis. The sequence goes on along the minus strand of OZ024906.1, from coordinate 98,605,705 downwards.
ATTGAACCTTTGGGCGTCGATCGCTACCATGGCATAGCATAGCGAACAAACGACGAACGAACGAACGAACGAACGAACGAACGAACGAATGCACGAACGAACGAGCGTACGAACGAACGAGCGAGCGAACGAACGAACGAACAAACAAATGAATGAATACGGATTTGGGTGCTACCTTTGTGCATATAAACGCTAAACTGGGCCAGTAGAACCTCCTGAGATAGTGAGATGAATGAGATGACACTGCCCCCCCCCCCCCCCTGCTATCCAGAAACAGGATTTGAAATTCGAGCTGTGGCGGTGTAAGGCCAAGCACGCTACCTCTCGGTTCCAGAGGCTTCCCACAATACTGAATCCATACGACTATCAGGGAAGAAACATGAGTTTCTTCGAAACCTGAATGTCAGAGCGGGGACGAACCCATGATCTCTGACTTTCAAGTCAGGCAGCTTTAACCACTACAGCAAGGACTCCACTCAGGCTGCAATGTGTAACATGAATGTTCTCCCAATGTTGGTTTATTGTTGGCCCACCGTCTGCGACGCTGGCCCAACAGTAAACCAACATTGGTCCAATGGCTTGTGTTTGTCTAGTTACCATGATATTGACATTCCTGTGATATTAGAGCTCAAAGGAAACCACTGATTAATTGATAGTTATCAGATAACAGGACAATATCGGTATGGAGAGTCTATGTATTATATGTTATTGATCTCGTTATTGATTCCTATTTGAACTCTTCGTGACTAATAAGCTAACTATCCCTGCACCATCCTCGCACCATCCTCGCACCATCCGCGCACCATCCACGCACCATCCTAGCACCATCCTCCCACCATCCACGCACCATCCTCGCACCATCCTCGCACCATCCGCGCACCATCCACGCATCATCCTCGCACCATCCTCGCACCATCCGCGCACCATCCTCGCACCATCTTTACAACATCCTCACACCATCCTCGAACCATTCTCGCACAATCCTCGCATCATCCTCGCACCATTCTCGCACCATCCTCGCACCATACACGAACCATCCTAGCACTATCCTCGCCTTGCACCATCCTCCCATCATCCTCGCACCATTCTCTGTAATTATGTGTGGATATTCTATATATTATCACAGTGATATATCATGATCTGATATTGATACCTCATTGTATGTATGTAACAAGACTGTCAATCAGAGACTGTAAGCCTCTGCCGCGTGATCCTAACCCTAATACAGATCCTGATTAGGATCAAATGGATTGTTCCTTGGTCTGGTAAAAGTTTCATGAAAATCGGTTCATTACTTTGTAAGTAATACTGCGGCGATTAACAAACAAACAAGATAACAACATAGCCTCCTTTGCGAAGTGAAACCATTCTAAGATTCTGCAGACACTGAAATGTAATGCCCGGATGTAGTTTCACTCGTGTGACTAGTGTCTGTACTTCAGACACTGGTATTCATCCACGGACTAGCTAATAATCACCACCAGTGGTCTAGATATGACCTGACATCCACATCTGTTTATATAAATAGATGTGGAGCTGTTTCTGTTGGTTGGCATTACATAGGTCGCTGTGTGTTTATGTAGATCGGTGACCTCAATAAAAACAGAAGGCTCTTCATCAGATAAAACATAATTGACGGTTCATTACAATTCCATGGCAATAATAATAACAGTCTTGGCATAAACCAGGCTATTTATTTGTTATTATTTTATAAACTAATTATGATGCATTAGACATAAATTACCATTTGCCTGTCGGGCCTGTGTGGTTATTTGTTATATCAGACATAAATTGCCATCTGTCTGTTCGGCTATTTGTTTTATCATGGTAAACAAAGCCCTAATTGAAAGTATTTTAATATAATATTTACGTGACCAATATCTAACGGTGAATATTAAAGTAGCTGGTGAAAGTCAGAACTCCTATATAGCGACCCAGTTTTTCATAATTATCATAAAATTATGTATTTTTGTGGTCTATTTTCTTTGTATTATTTTATAATGTTGATTCTGATGACTCTTTGCGTCTCCACTTAGACACAATTAACTGAAATCTACCAATATCAAGTGATCGGTGGTGATACAAGTATTGGTCATGAGAAAACTGTAACGTAACTCTTACAGCGCGGGGATATACATCAGACGTCAGAATCTGACGTCTGTAGACGTCAGATTCTGACGTCTACAGTCGATCCCCGCTCTGTAAGAGAAAGATTATTTCCTTTAGCCGTAGACCCATAACATAGGTATTCAAGTGAATCAGAAAGAGCTAACTAAGAAATTTATGACGATTTAAAAGTTGAAAAACCTCACTTTGGTCGCCATGGTTTTTCAAAACATAATTCAGTGCTTAATGTACAGTCTAAATTGCACATCATAAACATTTCATGGTTAGTATTTATAATTGTTTTCTATCGGCGGGATGGCTGAACATCATATTGTTATCGTCAGTTACAATTTACCATAATATCAACATAGTTTAACTATTTTCTAGTAATGTATATGTTATGAAGGGCACTTGGTGCAGTTTATTTCATTTAAATATAATCACAAATATTTATTAACAAATGGCTGAAAAACTAGATAAATATTACATAAATCCAGGGAATCACATACATTGTTTTAAACATATTCACTTTTTGGGGATTAATAAATAGTTGAAACAAAAAATTCTGTATATCAAGAGGACTGAAGTCCTATATTATCCCCGCCATAAATTAGGTTTTTTGACGTCACAAATATTTAAAAAGTCGACTTGTGATGGCCGTTTTAAATTTCAATAAAATCACCTGCACATTATTTTTGACTTCAATTTTTCAGTTTTTGCGCCCACCAAAAATTATGAAGTTCATGCATGGCGGCCATTTTGAATTCCCGTAAAACCTTGAAAAAATAACATGCACATCTCCATATCGTGGGAAATGTGGAAATGTGAATGTTAAATTTGAATAATTTACGACCTTAAGTTTTTGCGACTTCAAAAAAATAGAAATTGATCCGTAGCGGCCATTTTGAATTTTGGCAAAACCTTCAAAAATTCACCTGCACATCTCCATATTGTGGGGAATGTGTACATTTTAATAATTTCTGACGTTAAGTTTTAAAGTTTTTGCGCCCTCAAAAAAATTTGGAGTTTTGGTAGGATCTTTACAAAATCACTTGCAGATTCACATGTTGCTAGGAATGTGATGCTAAAATTTCCAAAAATATTGACCAAACTATGTTTTTGAGTTTTTGCGCCCACCTAGAAATTGAAGCTGGTCCGTGGCGGCCATTTTGCATTTCAGTAAAACATTAAAAATGTCACCTGCACATTTCCATATGATGGGGAATGTGCGAGAAAAATTTGAACAATATCTGACTTTAGGTTTTAGAATTTTTGGAGTTGACCTCTGGCGGCCATTGTGAATTTTGATAGCATCATTAAAAAACCACTTGCACATCCCCATGCTGCTAGGAATGTCAAGTTAAAATTGCAAAAAAAATTCCGCCGGACAGAATCCTGGCGCGACTAAAATCCCCCTTCCTCTACGGGCGGGGGACAAAAAGGACAAAATATAGTGTATATACATATCATCCATAATCTGGCCGGACACCTACACGTGATAGTATATGTTGTGGAGCGAATTATAATTAGTAAACCTAAACCATGATGATGATACTTTCCCCCGTGACATTTCTCAGGTTATGTCAAAGTACAGTTAGATGATCAAAACATCAAACATCTCTAAATAGATATCAGTGTTTCTACAGGAAGTATCAGACAATGAGCTTCAGCTCAGAGATAAGTTTAATTACCACACAATATTTATGAAACAAGTACTGTATTATTTTACTTCATTCATATTCATATGCAATTGATTTTCTTTGTAATAATGTAAACTACATTGTTCGTCTTTCTCAAAATGAAGTAAACGTGTGCTTGTCTTTCTCAAAATGGCTCCGAATACAGCGTCACTTTTCGGTAATTATGTATCTAAGGTGATTCTGTAAACAAAAAACTCCTTACAAATTGTCCCGGTTATGAGTGTACAGCTGATCAGAGTAAGCCACCGCGGAAGCAACGACGGATACATGAAGCCACTATGTTTTCTCGCTATTTTAGGTGAGAAAAAATCTAATATTTAAGGAGGCAGGGCGAAAAGCAAAATAGAAAATATTTTTGAAAAAGTATATAAGGGCGACCAAAAAAATTGAACAAATTTCTGGAAAAAATTAATTCGTTCGAAGAAAAAAAACAAGCAACAAAACATAGCTGGATAAATGTTTTTTATCCCCTGATATCGCAGAAGAAAGACATTTTGTCTCAGGCGGCAGCTCCCAGTATAGGTCATATATAAGGACTACAACGTCACTATTCGGGGTGCATAATGCTTTGTTCTCTTATATCTTTCTTTTTTTTATGCTTGAATTAATAAAGCTTCACTGTCATCTTCAAATGGAAGAAACGGATGTTTTTCAAAATAAATTGATATCGTAAATAAATTTGATCGAATATAGGTAATAATGTATCAATTAAATTAAAAAAACGTATACGTCAAATGTAGACCTGGACACGCGTTTTTATAATAATTAAAGGGACATGCCCAGGTGTAAAATCATCAAAACATCGGTGATTTTATTTTAGCTTAATAATATGACCATATCATATACACATGTCCATAGACTAGAACTGCAAAAGTTTTTTAGTTTTTTTTCACCAGTTAGGCCAGATATAGAGACGAAATTCCTGATTTCTAATTATTGACAACCATGTCAAAAATAAGAAATACGGGAATTTCGTCTCTAGGCCTATATCAAGCCTAACTGGTAAATTCGCAGCAGAAAAATTAAAAAAAAAATTGCAGTTCTAGTCTATGGACATGTTTACATCATATGGTCATATTAAGAAACCAAAATAAAATCACCGATTTTTTTATGATTTTAGACCTGGGCATGTCCCTTTAACATCCAATAAACAGGTAATACACATTTCATCTTACCCCTTGGCCGCCCCCGTTAACCCTTGTGCTGCTAGGACTGTATGTGAATTGTTTCATAAAAATAGAATGTCTGACTTACTTGCTCGGCCGAAATGCTCAAAATAAACGCTCCACAAATTCAAATAGATTTGTTGTTCCCCGTATAATAACTAAGACTGTGAAAAAAGACTACTTCATATCTGTCTCAACCCTTATTGAACGCCTTGCCTGTGCCAATACGTAATGCCGAGACAATTTTAACATTCCGGAAATCATTTAAATCCCACCTATGCGACCTGGCTCACCCCAGCTCCTTGCATGGTGTCCCGGCTCTCTGTCGACGAACCTGCTCTGGCCTGGACTATGACACATTATCGTTCTAAGAATTTGTGCGCCTCTGAGCTCGGTTCTCTTATAGACGTTTTATTGATTGATTGATTGATTGATTGAAAATGTCACTGACATTTGCAAAAAAAATATGTAGATGCTCAGAAAAAAATAATTCCATTATGACAATGTCTATTTTTATAAACAAAAATAGTTTTATGACAATGTCTATTTTTATGAATAAAAATAGTTTTATGACAATGTCTATTTTTATAAATTGCGCCCGCTTCGAATGACGAAAAACAGAAACTGACAATTCCGCAGTATCTCAATGTACTCACTACAATTTGTCAACGTCGAAGTAGAAAGAAAAAAAAAACGGGAAATGAAAGCTTGGATAAATGTCAATACAGAGAAGTGAGTGTATGTTGTGTTTACACGCCATATGTGACCCACATATAAGGCCTGTGGTTGGTCGAGATGGTTAACTCGATCAATGGAGGACGATGGACCAGCATTAAAACAACATTGGTCAAACGTTTTGTGTCTACTGAAAAATGCACCCATGCTTTACATTACTAACGTTAATCTTTACCGTGTTCTTTTCTTTCATTACACTTTGCGGAACAAGTATATTAGTTTAGCCGTTACTGACTGACAAACAATTGAATTTTGACATCATCTTAGCGTTTGTTTTAAAGGAAGTTATATATAATTGTCATGTTAACAGGTGAATGGCACATTAATCGAATATGTCGTTAACGTAATAGTTGAAAATGCTACACCCATGTAAAATGCATTTGCATATATAATGATCTTATTATTATTATTTATACTGGCACACTCTATACGATTCACGTCTTTTACATCGAAGATGAATATCCGGCATTTGTCATTTTTTATATCGATCCCTAACGGTCATATTGTCATATTTGCCACTCCTATGAGAGGCAAATATGTCATTCTTGTTTTGATATAATACATTCTATTTGATACACATCCTATGGTTTGATATAATAAACAAATATTGGATCTCTGAGATATCATCGGGAAAAATGGTGTTAAAATATACCAGTGTTAAACACGTCCTCTGTTCAATTAGTGACGAACATTCAGCTGACAGAGCCCAACCCAGCTCAGCAATTAGCAGAGTAATGCCGGTGTTTTTACAGTCACTGCCAATCTTGCTGAGATAAACTATGCTTCTATTTATACCAGATGCAGCTTTGCTAAGCGAAAAACAACAGCTCAATGCAAACAATGCTGATTTCACAATTCAGACGGCACAATGGTCAGAGTTAATCATCGTGTATACTTATTATTGTGGTGAGATAAGCAAGTATTCTTAAAGGGACTGGCTCAGGCTAAAATCATGAATAAATCGGTGATTTTATTTTGGCTTATTAATATGACCATATGATGTAAACATGTCCATAGACTAGAACTGCAAAAGTTTTTTAATTTTTGTACTGCGCATTTGCCAGTTAGATTAGATATAGAGACGAAATTCCCGTATTTCTTAATTTTGAAATGGTTGTCCAAAATTATAGATCAGGGGCGGATCCACGTTATGAATCAGAAGGAGCGCAGGGGGGGGGGGGGGCAGCACCCCCGAAGATTTTTTTTGTTATATTCAAATCAATTTTAAATAATTTCAATATTTTAAATCTCAGCTTACAATAAGTGATAATATGTTTTCAATCTCAGCTTACAATTAATGATAATAATTATAGCTTACAGTGGTATCAATGCATACACCGTTTTTTCATCATCGATAAATATATTTAGCCTATGTCACCTACTATTGACATAACTAGGTATATAGGTATACCAACACATTTTGTCTTGCATAGACAATTATTTGATAAGTAATATTTTTCACAGTAGGTATGGTAATTAGGTACGTAGGGGAAGGAGACACAATTCAATGCCCGGAGGGTGGGGGGTGTTGGAGTATTTTTGAAATAATTTTTTTTGTGATATCAATGATTGCATTCTGCCTCATAATTATGAAATACTTCGCTTTGATTAATCAGGTCAATACTAGGTTAATTAGAATTAGTGACATTTCAGCTACATCGCATGCTCAGCTCATTCGTCAAACCACTACTAAAAATTTAGGGACATTTTTGTACCTCTTAGTCAAGAGCGCTCTCAGTCACCGCCTTGTTGAAAAACGTTCATTCCCATGATAAACGAACACAGCAATCCATTATGGAACGCCATTCCTGCCTTTTATGAACGGTTTATTTTAGCTTGAAGGTATTGGCAGATTGCTTTGGATTAATGGCTTTGGAGGGTTTGTCTAATGGCTCGGTGCACACACCTCATGGCTGGGAGGGTTCTTCAAATGGCTCAATGCAAACACCTATTGGCTTGGAGACAGCCAGACAGACAGAAAGACAGATATTTTATTGACAGGGAGAGTTCGTTTCATAGCTCGGTGTACACACCTAATGGCTGGGGGGGTTCGTCTAATGACTCGGTGCACACACCTAATGGCTGGGAGGGTTCGTCTAATGACTCGGTGCACACACCTAATGGCAGGGAGGGTTCGTCTAATGACTCGGTGCACACACCTAATGGCTGAGAGGGTTCGCCTAATGGATCGGTGCACACACCTAATGGCTGAGAGGGTTCGTCTAATGGATCGGTGCACACACCTAATGACTGAGAGGGTTCTTCTAATGGCTGTGTGTGTAGATGCGATGGATTTATCGCTATCAGTCCAGGTCCTTTATCAACATCATGCCTAAAATGCTATAATATTACTTAGATGGCAGATATCGCAGCAGTCCGGATTACACATCACCCATAAACTGATAAACCTTACATTTTACATGACCTTGACATAGCCTTCACGTTTATTTTGGGCGGCATCCATGCAGTAAAGCACAACCTCAACAAAGGAGTTTAGCGCTAAAAGAGTTATTTGCGTTCACAATCATTCACACTGAAATATGATTGTCTGCCTCAATAAACTTTGGAAAGTGATTTCAATCTTGTAAAAAACATAAGTGTAAAATCTCAATTAATTTTTTTTACAGTATTCTAGAGATTCAAGGGACTTGGAGTCATGTATTTGTCTGCTCCTAAAGTTTGGGTCATGGAATTCATTTAGAAAAACGTTTAAAGTTCGAGCTACAATATCACGCTCGAGCCTATACTTTGTTTGTATCTACGCCCGCACTTGTCCGAGCTTGGCGTGAACAGCATGCATGCTGGTAAGCACAGCAAAAACAGTGGTTTTCTGTATAGGATAAAGTCCGAGGAGCTCTACATTCTTAAGAATGTAGAGCTCCGAGGGTTTTAAGTGACCTAAAACACATCCGAACATAATGAGGATCATTCATAATCAACAGCTCGGTCACACCTGATTGATTATAGCACCATAGGCCTACCATGATTGATCTGTAATTGATCAAAAATGACTCTCCATTCCCGGCTTAGAATGTAATGGTCGGACAATATCAAATAATGTAGTGGTGTGTTTTAAATGCTGGTGGTCACCGTACGCTGAAACCAACTATATTTCATGAAAAATGTGAGCGTAGCCCTATTTAAATTATAAAATCATAAGACTGAGGTTTAAATCCCAACGTTAAAACATTATTATAATGAGATGTAAATATGTAATTAGATAATAATATACAAACAATGACGCAGTAATCCATTGCGTTTAGCGATCGTCCATGCACCGGAGTTTTAGGGCACAACGTTACGAATGACAATGATTACAGTCTCTGTATCGCACACAGAGTCGGTTATTATGGACTACACCCGCACCTGTTGACCGTAGTTTCACATCCGTTGTTTGCCTTCAGACCTGCCCTCCCCTTTCTTGCCAGGTAAGGGTGAGGACAGGTGTGTAAACATAATCTGTTTTAAAACACAAATATGACGGAGAAGGAACAGTGGGTATAAGGAGAAGTCTGAACATCCCTTCACACCCAAGTGATTTTATTTCGGGTTCTTAATATGACCATATGATGTAAGCATGTACATAGACTAGAACTAGATATAGATATAGAGACGTAATTCCTGATTTGTAATAATTGACAACCATGTCAAAAATAAGAAATGCGGGAATTTCGTCTCTATATCTAGTCTAACTGGTAAGTGCGCAGCACAAAAATTATGAAAATTTGCAGTTCTAGTCTATGTACATGTTTACATCATATGGTCATATTAAGAACCCGAGATAAAATCACCGATTTTTTGATGATTTTAGCCTGGGCCGGTCCCTTTAATACCTGACTCTCTATATATTTCTTATTATTATATGTTTTTATCTTCTTTGTTAATTTGAAACATAATTGCGCTCTCTTTTTTAATGCTTCACATGGATAAATTGTAGTACGATAATTTAAGTTAATATACCGAGTCAAGTTCATTTCTGGTGGCTTCGTAAAATAATGCTGACAATCATTGCTGTAATGGTATACTATCCAACATTGTTTTTAAAGGATATTAGTATTTAACATTCTAAGTCATACATTATTTTCTTGAATATTCTATATTTGAGATAAACCTTTATTGAATATACGATAAACATCAATGTTTTAACATCATCATGATATATCCTCATTAACCAATACAGACATTTCAGTTTTTTCTGGCAATTCACACACCACGTGCAGATCTGGCCCAACGGTAAATAAACATTGGCTTAACTTCTTGTGTTTGGTTGGTGGCATGGTGGGTGACATGGTGGGTGGCATGGTGGGTGACATGGTCGGTTGTATGGTGGGTGGCATGGTGGGTGGCATGGATCTTTAGTGGTGAAGAATTGATGGGAAACGTATGTTTGTGTCTGTGTGTGAAATTAAACATGAAACGTTTGAGATTCAAGGCATAATATGGCATAATACCTATTTTATATCTAGTAACAAAATCAAATAATATTATGACTGTGTAGGTATTATGATTTTTTCAACTGCGCTTTGAAATGTATCCGTCCAACTTATAATATGTTTTAAATGTTTTTTCGGCTTCCTTAACGGTTTTGAGTTTATAAAAAATGTGCATCAGAAAACCTATGCATTATAATTTGTGGAAGTCATCATACATTACGATCCATGCTAGGCCTATAGGTAGTATATAAATCATATCTGGCATGAAATTCAGAGAAACAAACAGCTAGATAAACAGAAAACTGACGTTTTACCAATGCTGCTTTAATATTGGGCCAACGTCGTAGACGGTGGTACAACAATAAATCGGCATTGATCCAACGTCGCGTGCTTGATATGTGCACAAAGTAGTCGATAAATCTCAGAGATAAGAACGTCACATGGATTGATTTTAGACCGAGAAGGAAACAAAACATATTGAAAAATTAATTTCCAGTGAATGCTGGTGCACGTAATTGATGAAAGATTAAGTATGACCAATCGATGATCATGGCGACAGGATAGTTTGACGCTAACCATGAAGGCTCCAGATTCGGATCGGTGCAAACATATGTGGCAATCACCATAACTCTTCAAATGGATGGAGGAAAGCAAAATAACCCGATAACATTAAATATGAATGTAAAATAAATATAAAAAATCACTTTACACAAATTATGACGTCCTTCTATTAATATCACCAATTGAACTATCTCCATTTTAGACCCAGAATTTCATTACATGTTAAATGGTCTAGCTTTTTAAATATTCAATATAATTTCGCGAAATTTTGACCACTGTTAGGATTTGACTAGAAAATGGTCTTTGCACAATTTCAATGTTGGAGATATTACAGTCACCTCTGTATTTTGTTAGATCAGATATTCTCATTTATCCAGAGATCTGAATCACAGAAGCAATTCGCATCTTAAGAAGAAGGAAAATGTGAAGAAATATATTGGTGTGTAAAGTGTTAAATGCTGAAATTAACAAGATAGATTATACTAATCTCCCCCCCCCCCACCCCGACTGATATTGTCCTATTGTCAATATTAATCAGTGTAAAGGACCAAACTTCAAAAAATAATTTAATCGATCCAGAAAGCATACTATAATTAATATTACAGACCGTCTAAGTCCAAGCGATAAGAAGAAATGTTTTGGTGGTAAACGTTTTAAATGAGATCAATAAGACGATGGGTTAAAACAATAGTGTGCTAAGTGACAATTTTGGCCGTTAGAATAAATACCAGCTAAGTCACCTATAATATGTATAAAGTTTGAATTTATTCCAAATTCAGATTAAAACAACAGATCAAGTCGACTTGGCACATTGTTATTCTCGTGGAAAGGAGCACATATCAGCATAATATCTGTCCAACACAGGCCCAATTTGAATTGACACATTGTTTTCCTGGTGTTATATGCTTATGAGCTCTTGTTTCTGGGACAAAAACGGTGCAAGTGCACTTAGCGCATTGTTATTCTGAGACTTGTGGAAACAACACAGGGGAAATGCCTGGACTTAGTTTATTGTTGATCTAGGAACAATCTCTGCATATTCTGTGTTCCTGGAGAAAAAAAAGAGCTAAGTCAACTTGGTGTCTTGTTTATCCAAATTTTCCTTTTGTAAATCGTTTTGGAAGTTAAAAAATACTCTGATAACTTCACTTGATCTACTGTCAAATTCCAATTACTGTGTGTTTCATTAGTATAAGTTCAAGTCTACATGCTGATAAGTGGATTTAACAGACTGTAGTTCTAAGCAAAAAGATAAACACAATCTCGCTGACCCACTATTGTTTTAGACCATCGAAGAGACAAATGCCACCTGACTGATATTTTTCTAATGTCAATATTAATGAGCGGAAAGGCCCAACCTTTCAATAGTAATTGAGTCGACGCGTTCTTTTATCAGAGGAAGTTGACCATAATTAGTATAACAGACCTTCCAAGTCCAAACGACCATAAAATACATAGATAAATCGATACATCAACCTCCTCTAGGATCAGCATTATCTTCAGTACTTAGTAACCCCGGTCCTGTTATGAACGCAATAATTAATCAGCTTTGTAAGATTTGCGTCTAACATAGCCGCCTGCCATGTCAGTATAGTGTGACAAGTGTGGAGCAAGAACATCCAATTTTACCTGACGATTTATTCACACCTCAAAAACATCCTGAGCAAATCTCACTGTATGGCTCAAATGCCTTGAATTTGTCTGAAAACCTCACTATTTTTAAATTGATTCAAGAATTTTTACTAGCATCAGGTAGATTTGGTTAATTTTATTATTTTGAAATACTTTATGGAAATGTTTGTTTTTCCACAGTGACACCACCATCTCATCTTTAATTTGTTTCATCATATAACTCTTATATTATTATTATTACTATTATTATTACCATTGTTATATCTTTATTATTATGTGTATTGTTGTGAAGGAGAACAACTCGTGGCACTAAGTGCTGTTTGTAATCCTTGGAAAGTAAATGAATAGTATAGTGAACAATGCTGCATTGTGGTATCTCAAACAATTTAGTAACAGGTAATACGGATGGAACAAATTTAACGTTTAGATATTTAGCAAAAACACATCACAAAGCCGGAATTTGTTCTTCCTAATACGCACTTGATAAACTTGATACTGAGCACACAGATAATGCAGTTTGAAATTCTAGAAACATTATACATTTGTGATTTAGACTATTTTGGCCTTGACATTTTCATTAGTTTGACCACGTGGGTTGACAAACTCTCTGTAAATTGTTGGAGTTGATGTTCAACCCTTTCATGCCTGAGTTTACCATTTTTATCTTCATCCACCACAAGCCGCGAATTGCTGTCGCAATTCTCGACCTGTAGTGGATGATTTGATGCGGTTTAAAAATATAGAAAATGGCTAGGTATTGGTAAACCAGCTTCATGGAAAATTTCCTTCTGAAACCCTTGGTTGTAGGAAAATTAAGTCTGTTTTCAGGGATGTAAAATGATGCTTTAATGCATCGTGAGGGCTTAATGGGGTAATTGATTAACCTCAAACACCCAGCTCTTTTCTGTGAATTGATGTGAATTGCTGCAGCAATATATTATACCAGGTTTTAGCTCATAACGTGATAACGTCATTAATTATATGGATTATACCATGTTTTATTTAAGGAATTGTATTCAATATATATCACGTGGTGGAACATAACTATGTCACGTGGTTTATAATTGGGGAGAGAACAGACGTCATAAGGGGACGACAATAGGTCTCAGTAAAATGGGCTCATAATAAAAATGCTTACAATAACGCCACATTATAATATCGACAGGATAGCTCATTGGTATAACGTAGTTGACTGTGTTCGAATCCCGCTGCGGCCGATATCTCGCCTTGGTACACACTTATTCAGTGACCCAAACTGTGCAAAATCGTGGGATAATTACAACCGAACGTATAACTGATCCGCGCCGCAAAAACATGTGAACAGGCACAAAAAAAAGATACCAGAGAGACTGGTGCGTCATAAGGAGACGATAATAGCTTTCAGTGAAATGTGCTGATGTAAAAAAAACGCTTACAATAGCTCCAATTTATATATAGCAGGAATCTGACAGCGGGCTGGACATCATCTTCCTCTGCAAGGCTGGCTATTCCTGAGGTCGTAGACCGACCTTGCTGAAACAGGGTTGAATCCGCCTATTGGAGTGGGGACTTTCAAAAAATATTTTTTCTGTTTGACTCAAGTTTGACCTCTGGCATGAGTGTTGTTTTAATGTGGGGCCACTGTCTACGACACCGGCCCTACATCAAACAACACATGTCTGCTGGCCGAGTAGCTCACCGGAAACGTCTCAGACACAGACCACCACATCTCACCGAAACGTGCGTGAGGGTTGAATTAATGGTGAGCCAACGTCGCAGACAGCGGGCCAACATTAAAAAGACATTTTTTGAAAAACTAATGAATATTCAATATCTAAATCTCCCTCCCTACCCCAATAGGTGGATGGTATGGCTAATTCAGCAAGGCTGGCCTGACGGCCTCGCTGTGTCAAGACTTGCTGCCAGGAGAATGGCTGGACATATTGTCATCATATATCGGGCTGTAGCACATGGGATAGTGATTCTACAGTCGTTATCAATCTCAAATATAACGCAAAACTACACAAAGGGATTATTCATATATACATGCTACGACAGGCAGGAAGAAAGTCAATCCGGACTTATTTGTCATAGAAATAAGAGAGAGATATGTACATGTATATACAAGATTGGCAATTTGTTAAAATCATATGACAATAAACATAGTATGACATACATAACTAAAATCATGTTAACTGGCATTGCCATAAGAAACACTGCATATTACAATAATATAAATGACTACTACTTAAAATAAGATTTAAAGGCATTGCCAAGATAACATAGGGTTCATAATTATGTTTCCCGCACCAAAACCAGAGATAAAATAGCTGAGGCTACTCCACAAATTGATTCCCAAATAATAACACATGAGTCAGATGATATCTATTACCGCTATGCCACACAAAGGCAGTCATTATTCACCTGCTTCTTCAGTCGTAACAGATAAAACGGAAATTGTGATGCTTCAACAAATTGCCTTTGTAGTTATTATTTTGTATTTTGTGTCGCTCACTTGATCTCAAGTGCGGATATTATGTATGCAAGCGCTAAGCCGAAATATTGTCTCTGTGTCACCATTTAACATTGCCCTTTAACGCCTCACAGTCACCTTTTATCAAATCTCTGTAAACCTTTAACACCTTTCCGTCACCCTTTAACGCCTCTCTGTCACCTTTTAAAGCTTCTCCGTCTCTTCCCGTCTCTATTCAACACCTCATGTGGACCGTTGATGCAACTCCATCGCCTTTCGACCTTTGGACCTATATTGCGTTATTTTTTTTTTCCATGGGATTTTTAGAACTATAATGTATATATTTGGGATCAGCATTAAATATATAACAATTTCTGTATAAATCTAACAAAATTTACAACAATTTTTTTTTTACTGATTTTTGTGACATTTGTGACCTTTGACCACATATTGCGGTCAATTGACCATCTGATAAAACACAGCTTCAAATTTTTTTCTCCAGACATTATATAATCCAATTTTAAAGTCAAACTTAATGGACCGACAGTCCTACTCAACTTTAATTATTTCCAGCAGTAATATTGTCAAATAAAATGAGTATGAGATGAAACAGTAAAAATAATAAAGACCAAATCTAACACTAAATATGCATACTAGATTTAATATCACTTGACAATATATTATATGTGCACAATCTACAACTGAAAGAATGTTGGTATTTATATTGATCAATATATGCTTTTACCCTTTTTTCAGCACAGACAAAAATATACCATACCTGTAATTATATACATATTCCCACATGTACTTATCACATATAAGCCAAGAATAAATTACATTTTGCATTTTCTATTTATAATATTTGTCACATTTTAATGTTTTGCGCCGTTCATATGAAATGTAATATCACGCGTACTAATAACTAATTTATCACTTTATAATAGAAGAGTTGTATTTGCTACTTCAAAAAGTGTCAAATACCCCTTCAATCTCCACAGGGACTAATTATGGACTGCCTTTTCACCACCGTAACATTATTAAATACAACTTTGTCATAGTTACCAGGGTTGAAAAATACATACATTCTTAACTTGGATGAAAGGCTGTGTCGACTGTGTCAGTAGTGTGACCTTGCTCACGTCAATGTTGCGTCGAGGCTATAATCTTTTCTCACATCAAGGCTGTGACCTTGCCTCACATCATAGGCTATGACCTTTGACCTCCATAATCATCCAGATTAAAGTGAGGTTTACAGTTTTCCACCAGGACGTTCACAATACCGTTACCGTTGACATGATTATAAACTAATCGTTTGACAGGATGATAAACTTGTCTGACCTTGACAGCAGCACTATGACCTTGTTTGACCTTGACAGCTGCAGCGTGACCTAGACTGGGTTTCCTCTGACACCATTTGTGTGTGATCACGTGCCGGAAATGACGACACATGAAGAAGTAGAGAAGGAAGTTAACAGAGCAGTTAATGGCCTGTGTAATGTTAGTTATGGCTATGGCCAGTAAGTAGGCTCTGTGGTCAGCCGGAGTCATGTAGTCTGAGGTCATCTTCAGTATAGAGGACGGACTGGCCAATAGTAAATACGCACATATAATGACCACCAGTAGTCGAGTAACACGAACTGTACCATAACGCTGAGCATCCAATAAACCACGTACACGAATCAAGTGGATCGCTCGAATCAAACCCACGTTACAGAACAGTAATATAATGAAAGGCAGCAGTGTACTGGCTATGGCCCATACAATGTTATACACAGTCACAAAGGTACGCTTAGTGTACAAATCACTGATCCTGATCTGGTAGAAACAAGAGGTCATGGTGCTGGACAGGCTGCGGTTACTGGAGGGCATGACCTCAGTAGGGGTAATCATACTTCCCATAAACGACTCTATTGACGACTCCATGCCGTCTACAGACGCCAACACACCCTCTATAGAGGTCACTACACCCTCTATAGAGGTCACTTCACCCTCTACAGAGGTCCCCACACCCCATGCAGAGGTCATATTGTCCTTTACACCCTCATATCTTGGTAGCACCTGGCTATAAGGCAGACATTCATAGTTGACGTTGATAGATAAGAACTGAGGAAGGTTAATAAGAATGGACATGATATAAAGGATGACACTGATAATGACTGTATGATGAACACGTACTAATCTCCTGCCTAGAAATGGCTGACAAACCATGAGATATCGACCCACAGACACGAGAACAGTGATCCAGGAACTGATACAAAGAAGCAGGTTCATCAGGGGCATCTTATACAGGCCGTAGTAGAACCTGACAAGGTCAGCTGTAGAGTTTTGTCCACAAATGTCCTTTGTGAGGAATGCTGCAGGCAATCCAGCCAGACAGACCAACAAATCAGACAATGCCAGAGCCACTAGACCCACCGTGGTACAACGCTCAAACTCATCCATTGAGTAACGTAACTTCCTCTGACTCAGGATTACTAAGCAACCGACGTTACCTAGGAGACCAAACCCCAGTACAGCAGGCACCAAGATTTCTTCTGTGATCCGGTAGATAGCGACATGATCCAGTGTGGGAGCAGTGTCACTATTAAGTGGTGACGTGTCATTATACTGTGACGTCATAGCTGATGAAGACAATGACGTCATCGTTACAGCCTCGCGATCCAGTGATGCCATAAATCATCCATTTATACCCATTATTTGTTGGTTGTCTTCCTGTTCCACACATTCCGGCGTTGTGACGTCGTCATTATGACTGCGGTCTTGTTGCTACTGGATCTAACTGCTCTGAACAACTCACGTTTATAATGCTTTAGTCTTGCCTGAATCTGATGATACTGTTGCTCTTAGAGATATGACTGTCGTTGTTTGCATTGATGCTGTTGCTGATGTTGATGCTGTTACTTCTGTTGCTGTTGGAGATGTGGCTGCTGTCGCTGTTTCTTTTAATGCTGTTGCTGATTTCTTGCTCTTGGTGATGCTGTTACTTCTGCAGATCTCGCAGCTGTGGAGGCATTCTAATTGGTGACGTCGCTGTTGCTTCTTTTAGTGATGTGGCTGTTGACTGTGTTTGTAACGTTGCTGCTGATGCTGTTGTTGTAGTTTTATCATTATGTAGGCGGTCTTAACTCTGCCTAGGTTTCCTGATGCTGTTGCTACTGCTACTACTTGTTTTGCTGCAGGTAGTGTACCTCTGTCGCCGTTACTTCTTCGTTACGCTGCCTAGGTTTCTAACTGTTGCTGTTCTTAGTACTTGTTTTGCCTCTGTCACCGTTACTTCTGCAGGTATTGCTGCCATAGAACTGATGCTGTTGCCGCTATTACTTCTGTATGTGTCTGGGATGCTGTTCTTGCCTATGTTTGTGCTGCTGCTGCGGCTGCTGCTGCTGCTGTTGCTGTTACTGCTTTTGATGTTGTTGTCGGTGAAGCTGATTGTTTTAGTTGTTCGCATTTTTGTAGTCTTCTCACAATGCGCTACCAATGTGGTTTAATCAACAACTGATTAGCAGTACTTGAATATAATCCGAGTATTTACAAAAAAATAGACCTCCATGTTTTCTTGAAAATATTATTCGTCACATTAAATACCTTATATCAACAGCTTCACGAGGACAGATTCATATGTTACATGTACAAGGAATATGATTGTGCTAGCGCTAATGATGTAGTTGGTAATCATAGACTGGTATTTTTGTTTTCTATCGACAACCCATTTTTTATCCCTGTCCTAGATTACTAAAACAATTAATCACTCATGCAAATAATGTAATCGTGCTCTGCTTTGCTTAGTTACGTTCACGTCTGGTGATTTTGATAATAATTACGTTACTAGTAAGTGAAGCCCAGAGCAGATTGGCGTACATTATCAGACGTGATCCCCACGGCAGTCAGAGAGAGCCTTATTGGACTACGACGACTTCAGCAGCAATCAACCGACTGACACTCTTCATGCCACATTGACCAATCATCAGAATACAGAATCATAACAATAAGACGTTTCTGTTTACATTTCTTTTTGCAAATCACATTTTTTCGCGTAAGTTAATTTATTGCCATGTACATTTCCGTTCATTTTTTGTGTTATTTTAATAACATCAAAATTATATTATTTATATTTAATTTATTCATTATATTTCGGACATAGGGTAAATAAACTAATGGTAAAATTTGTCGTCTCAGCGTCTACTGTCAACCCTTAGTCACGTATATAGTCTTTTTCTTATTTTTTATTTTTTGTCTCATTATAAATGATCATTGAGTGGGCTAAATTAACAAATGTTTTGACTCAGATTGTGTAAATGTAAACATCTAGCTTTAGCATGATGGCATGTATGGGGCGCAATGCGTGTACGGATTTCCACGTTCTGGGAAATGTGCGTCTAAACGCAACTGACCAATCACTATCTACCTCACGCTTGAGCGATTTATGAATAGCTGGCTGCTGGTTGGCAGACGGTGACGTAACAGACGACAGAGACCCCTGGTGTTAAATCATAGCAAATGCGACGAAAAAGATCAGTGAGTGACGTATTGTGGCACTCACTGATAAGTCAGTGAAATTATATCACGAAAGTTGCAAAAAAAATTATTTTGGCAGCCATCTTGGATTTATTATTTATATACTGTAATCACTTTTTTAGTATTCCATTGCATTCAGCATGCCAAAAAACATAGGAATATAGGTATCACTGACCTTTGTAGCATAATTATATCAAAAGATATACGATTTCATAAGAAATAGCGTTTTGGATAGCGGCCATTTTGAATTTTTCGGTCTTTAGGTCCAATTTTCGACAATGGTAACATGTTTCATCAGAAAGAGCACAAAAAGCTGCAAAAAAAAGTTGGTTTCAGAGGATCATGGGGGGTGCAGGGGGGAGGGGTCCCGATACATGCCGGACTATTATAGATATGCCAAATATCACCATTTTATATGGTCGGCCATCTTGGATTTTGGCTTGGGAATAATTGTTTTGGTTTGAAATTGTCATAAGTGAATTATTTGACCCAAGTTATCACTAAATTGACGTATTACACTATTATATCAGACTGGAAATGACAATTTTACCACTTTGCCTATTTTGACAGCGGCCATTTTCAAAATGGCCGCCTACAGAATTCCGCCCACACATTTCGGAGGTGGGCCCCCGCCAAATTTTGAGCTTAACACCTAATGAAGTGAATAAAACCATAAAACCTTGGTCCCCTTTCCACGGTCACGGAAGTTATATTTTTTACCCTACTATGCGAGCTTATTTACGTTTTTTCTTGCTTGCTTGTTTCCTAGCGTGTTTGCGTGCTTGCTTGATTGTGTGTTTGCTTGCTTGCTGGTTTGTTTGGTTTCCTTCTTGCTTTTTTGCTTGCTTGTTTGCTTGCTTCTTTGTTTGCTTGCTTGTTTTCTTGCTTGTTTGCTTGTTTGCTTGCTTGCTTGCTTGCTTGTTTGCTTGCGTTTTTTTTGCTTGCTTGTTTGTTTTCTAGTTTGCTTGTTTGCTTGCTTGTTTGCTTGTTTGCTTGTTTGCTTGTTTGCCGGCTTGTTTGCATGCTTGTTTGCTGGCTTGCTCGCTTGCTTGTTTGCTTGTTTATTTGCTTGCTTGCTTGCTTGCTTGCTTGCTTGCTTGCTTGCTTGCTTGCTTGCTTGCTTGCTTGCTTGCTTGCTTGTTTGCTCGCGTGCTTGCTTGCTTGTTTGCTCGCTTGCTTGCTTGCTTGATTTTTTGCTTGCTTGTGTATGTTCTTGCTTGCTTGCTTGCTTTCTTGTTAGCTTGCTTGTTTGCTTGCTTGTTTGCTTGCTTTCGTGTTTGCTTGTTCAGTTGCTTGTTTGTTTGCTTGCTCTCTCGCTTGCTTGCTTGCTTGCTTGTCTGTTTGCTTTCTTGTTTTCTTACATTTGCTTGCATGTTTGCTTGTTTGCTCGCTTGTTTGCTTGCTTGTATTTTTTTTATTTCTTGTTTGCTTGTTTACTTGCTTGCCTGCTTGCTTGCTTGCTTCTTGTTGTCTTGCTTTCTTGCATTCTTGCTTGTTTGCTTGCTTGCTTGCTTGCTTGCTTGCTTGCTTGCTTGCTTGCTCGCTTGTTTGCTTGTTTTCTTTTTTTGCTTGCTTGCTTGCTTGCTTGCTTGCTTGCTCGCTTGTTTGTTTGCTTGCTTGCTTGCTTGCTTGCTTGCTTGCTTGTTTCCTTGCTTGCTTGCCTATTTGTTTGCTTGCTTGCTTGTTTTCTTGCTTGCTTGCTTGCTTGCTTGCTTGCTTGCTTGCTTGCTTGCTTGCTTGCTTGCTTGCTTGCTTGCTTGCTTGCTTGCTTGCTTGCTTGCTTGCTTGCTTGCTTGTTTTCTTGCTCACTTGTTTTCTTGCTCACTTGTTTTCTTGCTCACTTGTTTTCTTGCTCACTTGTTTGCTTGCTTGCTTGCTTGTTTTCTTGCTCCCTTGTTTACTTGCTCACTTGTTTTCTTGCTCACTTGTTTTCTTGCTCACTTGTTTTCTTGCTCACTTGTTTTCTTGCTCACTTGTTTTCTTGCTCACTTGTTTTCTTGCTCACTTGTTTGCTTGCTCACTTGTTTTCTTGCTCACTTGTTTGCTTGCTTGCTTGCTTGTTTCCTTGCTCACTTGTTTTCTTGTTCACTTGTTTTCTTGCTCACTTGTTTTCTTGCTCACTTGTTTTCTTGCTCACTTGTTTTCTTGCTCACTTGTTTGCTTGCTCACTTGTTTTCTTGCTCACTTGTTTTCTTGCTCACTTGTTCGCTTGTTTGCTCAAATAGAAAAAAACCTTTTTGGACTCTCAATTTATATAAAACTAATTGAGCGTTTTAAGGGTTAATTATACATTGAGTACATGAGGCAAACATATTGCGTGGCGTCACGGCTGCCACCTCACTTCGTACATGAGGCAAACATATTTCGTGGCGTCACCGCTGTCACCTCACTTCACATGAACTCCTCATCTACTGCCTGATTTCACTTCTCTGAATCATTGATAAGGTAACTTAAACTGACATTATCCACGTTACGTCTCTCAGCGAAAAGATAAGAAATATCACATTGGACGATTCTGGAGAAATATTCATGCTCCGTACACATTCTGGCCGAAATAGCATAGGAATGAATAAAATAGAATAGAATATTTGTTTATTTTCATAAAAAAAACAGGGTTCAGTTACATAACTGCTTTTTTGTACAGCACGATTTTGAAAATCAGGTGAAGACAGAAGCACAATGCTTATCTAGGTCATCACCTGTTGAGTACTGTATAGACGACCTACATACTTGAAATATATACATGATCTTCAAGAAAAACAAAACTAGATTTGGTCTATTTCAAATATCATTAAAATTGGACATTTTACACATAAAACACACACAATGAACTACACTGAAATTGCACTTGACAATGACTACAATAAATATAAAAAACAAACGTTTACTTGTTTAAACACAGTATTAGACTAGACTGGGTAATCATAACAAGTTAGGAGTAAAAAAACTAATAAAATACATGATAATAATTTAACTTTTATAATTAATATTATGTTACAACAACATTTTGAAACAACAATTTAACATAAAAACGTATGTGGCTTCTTGGTGATTATACAATTAAACTATTACTTAGGTGTTTTTTGAACTGCTGTAGAGTTGGCAACATTGATAATTTTACAGGCAAGTCATTCCACAGTGAAACTCCATAAATTGATGCTGATTTGCTTCTTAATTTGGTTCTTGCATATTTTACAGAGAACCTATTAGGTCTCCTATTGGACCTATTATTTATGTTAATTTCAAAAATGTTCTGAACATTATGTGGAAGGAGATTGTGAAATGATTTGTACATTAACAGGAGTGTAGAATATTTAACAAGTTCATTAAAAGGTAAATACTTCGACAAAATATATAAAGGTTTTGTGTGATCTAGATAGTTGGCTTTATGTACCATTCTAATCCATTTCTTCTGCAGTAACAAAATTGTATTTAGTGCATATTCACCCGCATTTCCCCATATTTCACAACAGTATGATATGTATGGTAAACACATACTATTATACAACTTATTAAGTGAATATTTGGACAAAATATCCTTACAATAAAATATCCTTTGTATAGCTTCCTGCAAACTTCATTTATATGACTATGCCAATTTAGATTATCGTAAATAATTACACCAAGACATTTAGTTCCACTGACTCGATTAATCACATTTCTACCTATGAATAACTGAATGTCATGATTAATTTTAAAATTACTAAAAATCTTGTAATTTGTCTTTGAAACATTAAGTGACAGTTTGTTTAATGCAAATCAAGTTTCCAACTTAGTTAGTTCATGACATACCATGATACTAAGATTAACAATATTTCTATTCGAACAAAACAGGTTAGTATCATCTGCAAATATAAAAAAACTTAAACAACTTGGATACATTCAACATATCATTGATGTACAGTATAAATAATTTTGGACCTAAGATGCTACCTTGTGGAACACCACATGAGGTGTCCAGTGTGTCAGATTTAACATCATTATAATACACATATTGCGATCTCTTATCCAGGTAACTTGTTATCCAAGAGCTGGCGACACCCCTTATGCCATAAATATTTAACTTTTTTATTAGCAATAAAAGATCAATAGTGTCAAACGCTTCCTTCAGATAAATAAAAAGCTCAATAGTCTTAAGTTTTTGATCCATTGATTTGGTTAGTTGCTCATGTAAATCAAGCAGGGCATGTGATGTTGATGCCTTATTTCGAAAAAACGTACTGACTGGATGCTATTACTTGGTTTGCTTCTAAGAAGGTATCAAGTCGTTTGTTACCCCTTTGACTTCCAGGCCGGAGTGCATGCCAGGATCCAGATATACTGGTGTAGGAGTTCTATTTTTCGTCATTTGAAGCTGGAATTGCTAACGCAATTTCCAGCTTCAAATGACAAAAAATACATAAATGTAGTATATATTTGACGAAAATTTGTGTCATTTTATGGTTACGTTCATTGACGAATGACGACGGAAATTTCCGTCATGTATGGTAGTGAAAAGGTTAAACAATTTTTCAATATTTTTTAAGAATTGTGAAGTAATGATACAGGTCTATAATCACTGAAAGATCCTTTATCACCTGTTTAAATAAAGGGATTACTTTAGCCAGTTTCATAGCATCTGGGAATATTTCGCTTTGAAATGATATATTAATTATATGTGTGAGTGGAAGTGCAGTATAGGCAATAGTCCCCTTTATCAATTTAAAACTTACATCTAGATAATCCATTTAAGTTTTACTTGAATTTTTATTTACAATACTAGAACAACTGTGACAAGTAGCAGTGATGAAGTTTGGACGTCATTTGTAAACTTTTTTAAAGACATTTGTGACAATTGTGACAATTCGGTCATTCGATACATTAGAACATTTGGAACATATGGAATATTTGGAACATATAGAACATTTGGAACATATGGCAAATCAAGTAAATTTGGAACATATAGAACATTTGTATGGGGCATTTGGAACATTTGGAACATTTGGAACATTTGGAACATCTGGAACATTTAGAACATCAGGAACATTTAGAACATCAGGAAAATTTGAACATCTTGAAGATTTGAAACATATGGAACATATGGAACATTTGGAGCATAATGAACATTTAGAAAATTTTAAACATTTGAAACATTTGACAAATTAGGCATATTTGGCACAATCGGCACATGTGGCCCATTCGGCACATTTGGCACATTCGGTACTTTTAGCTATTTCGGCACATTCGTCACATTTGGCATATTGGGCACATTTGGCACATTTGGTACATTCGGCATATTTGGCACGTTCGGTGCATTCGGCACATTTCGCACATTTGGCACATTTGACACATTCGGCACATTTGACACATTCGGCACTTTCACCTATCTCAGCACATTCGGCACATTCGGCACATTTGGCACATTCGGTTATTTAGGCTATAACGGCACATTCGGCACATTCGGCTATTTTGGCACATTCAGCACATTCGGCTATTCCAGCACATTCGGCACATTTGGCACATTCGGCTATCTCGGCACATTTCGCACTTTTGGCTATTCCGGCACATTCGGCACATTTGGCACATTCGGCAAATTCGGCTATTTCGGCACATTCGCACATTCTACACATTCGGCACATTTGGCACATTTGGCAGATTCGTCATATTCAGCACTTTTTCGGCACATTCGATACCTTTGGCACATCTGGCACATTTGGCACATTTGGCACATTTGGCAAATTTGGCACATTTAGCACATTTGCACTTCGGACTACCTTCCCTCCCTTTCTCCACTCTCTTCTCCACTGTCATATCATTCATCTCACCATCCTCAGGAGGTTCTCCTGGTTCAGTTTAGCCTATATGTACACAAAGGTGGCTTAAAACTGCATTAATTCAATCCCCCTGTAATTACAACTGTTATTTTAATAGTTAGCATTTAAAATGTTATTATTAACCCTTTGAGTGCGGGCGACGCTTTTAAGCGCATTCATACTGTTTTTCCACAACTAAAATTTGACAGAAATTGAACAAATATGCATGTATAAATCTTGAGTAAAGCCCCCATTGTGAAATTTAGCAGGTTTAATTTTTAAGTGAGGAGGTATTTTCCTTTCATTTGAAGTTGGCAATTGCGTGAGCAATGCCAACTTCAAATGAAAGGAAAATGTTAAGTAGTAATGAAGCACTTAAAGAGTTAAATGTTAATGGTGATCAAGTCAAGTCGCCAACACAATGACCCATTGTGAGAGGCCGAAGGCAAATACAAAGACTTATTATGTTGACCGACTCTCCCATTGAATTGAGCAACTGACATATAAATCACTCTACCAACATTAGTACAGATAGTGGATTTACAAAATCCTGAATAATTCTGGATCCACTGGATCATTGAAAAAAGATATAGCCTGGTACCCGAATTCCTAAGGATTATTGTGCCAAAGTTTGACGTCGATTACTTGTAAACTGAGTGAGAAAGAGTGAGTTAAAAATCGTCAATGGTAATCCATATAGTGGATCTATGAAATGAGGATCAGATCCGGATCCACTGGCGGGATCAAGAAAAAAAGATATAACCTGGAACATTGTGCCAAGGTTTGAAGTTGATTACTTGTAAGCTGAATGAGAAATAGGGTGGCGAAAATCGGCCGTAGAATAAAAAAAAGAATAAAGCATCCGTTAGGATTCTAACAAGTGTGGGCGACTACATCCAAACTTAATTAATGATTTCCTGTGCCGTGACTGGTTTTATGTAAAATGAGCCTTTCAATGGCTTATTCATGGTATTAAATATTGAACCTTCATTTTTTTTTATATTCTAGCTAAAGTTGGTCCCACATTCATAAAACAATTATTGAAACCATTACATATGTCCTGGTGCCTTATATATGTTTTATTATCCCATTTAAACTCAGATATGGGGGTGGTTAATGTTGAATTTTTTATTACTTTTTTTTTTCAGTGTTTTCCAATTTTTCTTTATATCATATTTGTTTTGAGCCATAATCTTATCATAGTAATCTTTTTCTTGATTTCTCATGATTGCCGTTAATGTATTTTTATATTTTTTATAACGACAATCAGTTTTAATTGTTTTACATTTTATAAAAATTCGATATAATATATTTTTCTTTTTACACGCTTTTAGTAGCGATTTTGTAAGCTAAGGCTTCTCGACTAATTTTTGATGTTGATTCCTGGTTTCTATTGGGCAATGTTCATTAAGGATACGTATGAATGTCTTAATAAAATCATTATAGCAGTTATTGACATCGATTGAATGCATTGTACTTGTCCAGTCAGTCTTACACAGCTCGTCTAAAAATGCATCTTTTTCAGTCATATTGCGTTGAGATATTTTCTTTGCATAGTATTTCTTCTTGTATTTGCCTGTGCTACATGTAAATACTGGAAGGTGGCCACTGATGTCAGTGATAATAATTCCACTTTTTGTTCGAAATTCTGAATCATTTGTAAATATATTATCTATTAGGGTAGCAGAGTATGAAGTAATTCTGGTAGGCTTGGTGATAAGTGGATGAAACCCCATACCAAAGATTATATTTATAAAATATTCTGTTTTATTGTGATTATAAGCTTTTATGAGATCAATGTTAAAATTACCACAAAGATATGTCTTTTGTTTATTTTTCTTTAATAAATTGTCTATTGAGTCTGTAAATGTATCCATGCAAGTATCTGGAGTTCTGTAAATACTGATTATATTCATACTTTTGTTGTGTGAAATTTTTATGTTGACACTAATGCTTTGAAAATATGCAGTTTCGATTGTAAATTTAAGCTCAAATTTGGATAATAAATTTGCATCCACATAAATAGCAACACCACCACCACACAGTTTACCATTTTTTTCTGTGGTTACTGTATAGAATATACCCATTTAAATTAAACAGACTAATCGGAGTGCTGTCTTTAAACCATGTTTCAGCAATTGAAATAACATCCGGTTTTCTTTCCATGGTGTGTATGAGTTGCTCAATTTTATCAAAAATTTTGTTTAAACTTCTTGAATTAATTTGGAAAACAGTTAATCCAGAGTTTGAATTTAGTTGACAGTTTGTTTGTTCTGGAGTAAAATATGTACATGTGTTGTTAAGGTTATTATAGAAATGGTTGTCTGGATTAATATAAATATCAAATTCAGTATTGTTTGTGCTAGGTTGTTGAAAATCAATAGTATTGACATCGCTACATTTTGTATAAATTTCTTCTAAATTACTAAACCCATTTAGGTCTACTAGGTCGGTAAAATATATAAGCTAGTTCAGTATTTTCAATACTTCGCAACGGGAACATAGATATACATTTTTTACAATGCCATGTTATATTATTGCTTTTCAAATAAGTCATGTATTTTTTTTTCATACCATTTATACATTTTCGATGGACCAACATAAAACATAAGGAACATTTTATCCTATCATCTTGACATATTTTTTTACATGAATCACAATAGGTAATTTTGGTTTTGTGAGATATAAGTAAAAAAATTACTTTTTAGGCAAAGATGGCCTGTTGATAAACAGTGGGTTCTGACTTCAAACTTCTGACTTCAAACCACACTCCATAAAATCATACTTGCTACGTTTTCTTCTTACTCGTGCTTCATAACCCCAAAGGTCTCACCACCACTTTACAATCGACTGTCATTGTTGATGTGATGAGTCCTTTTTTCTTAAGTTGTCTGGCCGCCCAAGATAGGGTTTGGTTTGTTGAAGTGAGATGTTCATTGATATAGATGTTAATTCCTTTTAATTGTTTGGCTTGTTTTGTTATGACCGTCTTTGCCTTTCTGCTGGTGAATCTAATAATTGCTCTAGGAGGCTGAATGTTCCCATTATCTTTATTTCGGGGTGGTAAAACATGACATGCTGACACAGATTTAGGATGCAGTACTATACCCTTGTCACCTAGAGCTGAAGGAAGTTGTTTTTCCACCGGAAGATCATCCAGTTGATTATTGGTATCGACTGCTCCCTTGGCTGCAGCTGCATAGCTATGATGTTGCACCTTGACCACTGTGATGATAAGATCATCCATCCTGGTAAACTGTTCAAGATCTTCGACACGTTGCTCTAAAAGCTGGGTTTTTTGGTCTTTTTCTTTATTTAATCGCTCCAATGACTTGATTAGTTGTTCATGTCGTCTGTTGCTCTTTTTCTCCAATCGAGTCTCCAGCTTTTCCAATGCTGTAGATAATAGAAATAGGCACCCTTTCTTCTAAGTGATAATATCCATTCGAATGGCATACCTTCAAGGTTCTGTGGTGACATCAAGACTACAGATAATAGCATAGCTCACGCGGTTAGCAACGCGTTTTTATTAGCGAGAAAATATGATCTTGACAATATTCGCACTGAATATCAGAAGAATTCGCTCACCATTATAGATGCAAAGCAATATTCTTAGATGTGCGAGGGTCCTCATTAGGGAGGTTCTCCGTCTGCAGCATTTTGTTATTTTCATAGCATGGTACCTAACCTTAACAATCATCCTGCCATATATATATATATATATATATATATATATATATATATATATATATATATATATATATATATATATATATATATATATATGTATATATATAGGAACCTGTTGATAGTTACGATGATTAACCATATAGTACCCGGGTAATCTCGTTCAGCAACGATACTAAGGAAGAGATATATGCAGAAGGACACCTAAACTAGTCTGGCACGAGGATCGAGCCTTAATAAAAAAATTAAAAATTAATCATTATCATCCCGCTTGAGAATAATTATGGGCACTGGGCGTCAAGCCACGGCTTCTCAGATAAACAATTTCGCAATGCAACTCCATATTTAGTTACGTCAATCTCTGATGTAATAAAATACCCGAGTTTAGGCCTGATATTAAATGAAAAAAAACATTTACATGCTGGGGGAGGTGGGCTAAATAAACACAAAATTCCCACAGGCTGTGCTTTGGTGAGAGGAGGGGGGAGGGCATTTTGGAGTGTTCCCTCCTAATTCCTGAGCCCACCACGATTTCTACAGCTTGGGTGGCTTAACAAGCTGCATCACATGTTATACACGCACAATGACCTTCAATTTCGCTCACCTCTCTCATCTTTACTATTCATCCACAGCTTATCCACGATTCTACTTCACCAGGGTGACAATTGACCTTGACTTCATTCCAAGACGGTGTAGATGTCAAACAGAATCGGACTCGAATCTGTGATTCGCGGATAATTCTTAGTGCATTATAGCCTCTGTAGCAAGGTCACTCCAACCTGTTAAATCACACTCTGATCACACTCCGAAATATTATTGTATAAACCAAGACAACTAAGAGTTTCAGTCTATTTGAAATCACCATCAATGTCTTAGTCAGCGCTTACCGCTTCAATTCATTTAAATAATTATGTTATGGGTCTACCTCCATTATAAATATTCAGCGTGCGGATTGATCTGTAGACGTCAGATTATGACATATAAAGTCGAGCCCCCCCCCCCCTCTGAAAGGGGTATTGGACATTCAGTGTTGCAAGTGGTACCAGTGAAGTATACACAGCTGAACTAAAGTAAGCGTTGCGTACATTCAACAAATGTCATTATGTTCTCTATCATTATCTGTCTGAGTGATCACTATCCTGATACCAATGGCGCGTGGGGTAAAGTGTCTTAGTCTCGTCTTCCCTCGGATATCACTCCGCTAGAACCACTTCAGCGTGGCAACCATCTCAATCGTTTTGAACAGCTTTTCACAACAAGGAATTCGATGGAAATTTATAAAATAAGAACATTTAGTTGTCAAATTAGGTTCTAATTGTCAATTTTCAGTTTTTAAACTGAAGCATACATGTAATTGCAAAGGTATATGTATCTGAAACTGACAATTTGTCCCCCTTGATATGAAGGGAGTATCTGTCACTTTACATAGTGGCAGATACACCCTTTCATATCCAAGGGGACGAATTAATGATAAACAAGAAAGAGGTGGGCACGGAGGACATATTGTAATGATAATATTAGTATTTAAACAATTATGACTAGATTTAAAAGAAATTAAAATATAAATTCATATCGATTAATTAAGTAAATAAGTCAGCAAGACTCAAATTAAATAAAGTATTCCTCACAGGTAACCTAATTAGCTGGATTAGTTAATTCAAATTTTCTGCAGGTACGACTCAGCGAGCATCCAGCCAATCATGAATCAGCTCATGATACATCATACTTGTTTTTTGTTTGGCTCAGGTGAAGCTTGTAAATGTTCAGGGGGACCATCCCATCTCAAAATTTCTCTTATTTGCATTAGACAAGTTTGAGA